>JAUNZO010003925.1:0-12006 GCA_031894775.1 Chloris gayana | reverse complement strand
GGATCCGAATTCTCTGCAGTAGCCTAAGGTAAAGGTAAAAATTCACGCTACAGTAACCGGCTAGAAGGTATAAATTCACGGAACAGTGTAATATACTGTAGCAGCACTGTAAGAAAAGGATTTTTTATTGTACACATTTTACTGTAGTATTCAATCTGAACCGTTGATTTTTCATCCATCGGTATTTGGTGTGAATAAATTCAGAGGCACTGTAACACCTCTGAATTTTCACCTGTAATGCAGAGGATCCAAATCCGGAGGTCAAACCATAGAGATAGAGGTGGTGTCCAACGGAGCTTAGTTACTTTTCTTCAGTTAATTAATTAAAGTGCTGTGTTAGGTGTGAGATGATATTATTATTATTGCTGCATACTTGTTTAAACGTTGGTGCAATGTTACGTTTGAGTCACTACATGTGCATATACTCTAATCATGTCGTAAGTTTTTTATTTTTAAATTCTTCTTCGTTGTCCGTTCAACAGTATGACTTGGAGTTTATATACGCTAATTACTGTTTTATGAGGGTTCTTGATCCCATTATTCTTCTTAATATGATGATACACAACTCCTCCCATCCGTGTTCGAGAAAAAAATAAGAGTGAATTGCGCAAAACTACAACTACTTGTAGCATAGTTGCAAAGAACTACAAGTACTTTAATTCATATTGCAAAGAACTACAATTACTTTAACTTTGGGAAAATACTTTAGAGAACACAGGGGTATGTGCTCACCCTAACTTTTTTATTAATTATGATTAAATATAAATATTGAATCTCTGATTATAATATTAAACATGTCAAACTAGTTGTAGATATGTTATCAAATCATAAATTGAAGTACAGAAATATCAAATTCTGACAAATTCATGAAATTATGTTAAATTTGATCAACCCCCAATTTTGCCACCACCTTTGATTTCTGCTTCAGCCATGTCGCTCGAGTTCAAAACCATGAACATGTGTCTTGACATGGGTCCCGCATCCAATATGGACAACAAGATGTCATCATCAGATTGATATTGATAGGGAGGACCCACGACCGCCCTAGAGCGGAAATTGCTGAAGTTATAGTTTTCTGCAACTCGAGGTCAAAGTAGATGTAGTTCTTTGCAATAGGAATCGAAATTTGTAGTTTTTTCTGCAACCATAGCACAAATAGTTGTAGTTTTATGCAATTCACTCAAAAAATAAACTGTTTTATACATCTAATCTGAATAATTCACGTGATCAAAGAATTATAGAAGTTCCGTAGCTCAACAGACTTTATGAGTATATCTACTCAATGTTCATGTGACTTGGCTGAGTTATTTACTACTTATCTTCTTTTTAGATAATGGAACCTTGTTCCAGCTTCTGCCCCTTCAAAGAAGGTGCACACAGCCGTTCACTCACAAAAGTTGAGCACTTAGGCTCTACCTCGTCCACAAGAGTATCAAATGAACAAAGTACAAGAGATTAAAATACATCAAATGAACCACTACTACGCAGTAATTCTATTTGAGAACTTCCAGCCAAATCTGGCAAACACCTCCATCATCAATGTCTCCCACCTTCGACATGCGTTCTTGAGGTTTTGCCTTGCTTCTTCTTTCTTATGCAGCAGCGACCATGTGCGGATCCAGTGTGTGGCCCGGAAGATAACCTGCAAGAAAGTATTATTTTTTGATTTGTTGAACACAATATCATTTCTATTCAACCAAATGGCCCAACTAGTAGCGGCTACACCCACCAAAATCTGATCCCTAAGTTTTGGATCAAAGCCATTAAGCCATGCCCCAATATTTGAGATACTAAGTGGAGGTTGAATTCCAAACGTGATATGAATTGAGTTCCAAATTGATCTAGCAAAGTGACAATCAAAGAAAAGATGTTGTATTGTTTCTAACGAAGTACAAGCACAACAAGTCAGATCCCCTTTCCAATTTCGTTTTGCTAGATTATCTTTGGTTAAAGTAACCCCTTTTTAAGGAACCATAAGAAAATTTTAATTTTCAGCGGTACCTTCATTTTCCAAATGAGACAATTTTGGGGGACAATGGTTTCTCTCATTATGGACTCATACATAGATTGTGTGGTAAAAACCCCGCTCTTATGTAGGTCCCAAATAAACACATCTTTAGCATTGGAGAGCCTCGTTAAGAGAATCCTTGCAACTAAGTTGTGCCATGATGTGAGATTTTCTTGGACCAGCCCCCTTCTAAAAGATACATTTAATGGTGTGCTGCTGAAAACATGTGCAACCGTTGCATCTTTTTGTCTTACGATGTTGTAGAGATTAGGATAAACCAATTGTAGTGGCTTATCTCCTATCCAAGTGTCCTCCCAAAATCTAATGTTGGCGCCATTCTGTACCCGGAAATGTCCACACTGCAAAAACTGGTCCTTGACCTTCATAAGTCCTGCCCAGAAGTGTGAGTCCCCGGGTTTGGATTTGCATTGTGTTAATGTTTTATTTGGCAGGTATTTCCTTCTTAGAAGGTTTTGCCAAACCCCATCCTCATTGATTAATTTAAAAAGCCATTTGCTTAATAGACACTTGTTTTGGATCTCCAGGTTTTTTATGCCCAATCCTCCACAATCTTTTGGCATGCATAAAACGCTCCACTTAGAAAGCCTATATTTTTTTTTGTGTTCATCACACTGCCAAAAGAATCTAGACCTGTAGTAATCCAGTTTCTGAAGAACCCCTTTAGGTATTTCGAAAAAGGATAGCATATACATTGCTAGACTTGTGAGGACGGAGTTTATTAGAACTAATCTTCCCCCAACCGAGAGTAATTTTCCTTTCCAGCTACTAAGCTTTTTCTGGAATTTTTCTTCAATCATGATCCAATCGCTGTTGGATAGTTTCCGAGTGTGCATAGGAATGCCCAAGTATCGAAATGGGGTTACCCCATTTTTGCACCCAAAAAGTTGTGCATACTCGAGCTCGTGTTTCTTGGCCTTGCCATAGCAATACAACTCACTCTTATGGAAATTAATTTTCAACCCCGACAATTGCTCAAAAGTACTCAACACTAGTTTGAGATTTTTGGCTTGGTTAAAATCATGTTCCATAAATAAAATTGTATCGTCCGCATATTGGAGTACGGAGAGGCCCCCTTCCACCATGTGTGGAACTACGCCCCTAAATTCTCCATTATCCTTGGCCCTTTCGATGAGGATTGCAAGCATATCAGCTACTAAATTAAAAAGAAGAGGAGATAGGGGATCTCCCTGTCTCAATCCCTTCTTTGTCTGGAAATAATGACCAATGTCATCATTTACTTTGATTGCTACGCTGCCCCCTTTGACAATTTGGTCGATCCATTTGCACCATAGATGCGAGAATCCCTTCATCCGTAAGGATTGTTGAAGGAAGGACCAGTTAACCTTGTCATATGCTTTTTCAAAATCAAGTTTCAAAACTACCCCATCGAGTTTCTTCCTATGCATCTCATGTATGGTTTCATGTAGAATAACTACGCCTTCCATGATGTACCTACCCGACATAAAGGCCGTTTAGGACGGTTTTATGACGTTTTGAGCTACTAGAGCCACTCGGTTGGTCATCACTTTAGTGAAAATTTTAAAGCTTACATTTAACAAACAAATTGGCCGAAATTGTTGTATTTGTTTAGCTTCTTGTTGCTTTGGCAGCAAGGTAATAACCCCAAAATTAAGTGTAAACAGTGGTAGATCGCCCCTATGAAATTCTTCAGAAAGGGCCATAAGGTCCTTTTTAATAACGTTCCAAAACACTTGATAAAATTCCGCAGGAAAGCCATCCGGACCTGGGGCTTTATTGTGAGCCATTTGAAAAATGGCCACTCTAACCTCCTCCTCCGTAAAAGGAGAGGTGAGGGTCTGATTCTCTACCTCGGTTACTTGGGGTATGTCTTCTCTAACCGACTCCAACATAGTGAAATTGTTTCGGTCCGGTGCCCCAAAGAGACCTTTGTAATAGTTGGTGATGTAACGCTTTAAATTATCATCACCCTCTATGAGGCCCTCTTCTTGTTCTAGTTGGAAGATTCTTGTTTTCCTATGTTTCCCACTTGCCACGAGCTGGAAATATTTGGTATTGCAATCGCCTTTTAACAACTTAGTTGTTTTAGCTCGTTGATACCATTTCAATTCCTCTTCCCGTAGCAGTTGAACAAGCCGTTGCTTGAGACAATTTTTTAAGTCAATTTCAGAAGCACTAAGAGGTTGCGTTTCAGCCTTCTTATCGAGTGCATCCGCCTTACTGATGATTTCCTTTTTCTCCTTCTTGTAGACACCACTAGTGTTTTTTGCCCATTCTCGAAGGAATTGTCGAAGACGTTGGATTTTGAATTGCCATTTTTTTAGAGGAGTGTCTCCTCTATGCTCGCTATTCCAAACTTGTGCCACTAGTTCTGAAAAACCCTCGCGTAGCAGCCAGCCAAGTTCAAACTTGAACGGCGGTTGATTCCCGGAGTGTGTACCGTTTCCGGTGTTCAACAATAACGGGGTATGGTCAGAGATATCCCTATTCAACGCTTGTACCGTGGACAGCGGAAATTTAGACTCCCATTCCGTGCTAACTAGTAGTCGGTCGAGAGTCTCATATGTAGGGGTTTGTCTCGAGTTTGCCCAAGTGAATTTCCGATTAGATAGCTCTAGTTCCCTCAAATCTAAGCTATCTATGACAGCATTGAAAAGGAATGGCCATCTATCGCTGTAATTGTCATTATTCTTTTCTTGTGGGTTACGGATGATATTAAAATCACCACCCACAAGTAAGGGCAAATTCTCCTTTGCACAAGTTTGTACTAGCTCAGTGAGAAAGGTTTCTTTGAATTCGGCTTGTGCAGCCCCATAAACTGCCACCAAAATCCACTGGAACCCATCATCCTTATTCCGAATATGGAACTTCACATAGAAATCCCCTTCCTCTATGCTTCCTATATCAAACGTTGCCAAATTAATTCCGAGTAGAATACCACCCGACCTACCATGCGGTTCAGTCCAATGCCAAAGAAAATCGTGACCGGCACAAATGTTATTTAGAGTGCTCTGGTCGAAATCTTTCTTACCGGTTTCTAGAAGAGCAATGAAATCTAGCTTCTGTTCTCTAGTAGTATCCGATAAAAACCTAAATTTAGCCAAGTCACTAAGACCTCTGCTATTCCAGAATATTCCTTTCATCTTGCACCCTTTCTATGTTTTTTGAGTACCTTAACCTTGGCACTTTTCTTATTTCGGGTCGAGGATTGTGATTTATTTTTCTTGAAGACAGTTTTAAAATCACAACTTAGGTGATTACTGTCCTCGTCAAATGTTTCCTCCATCAAGTCACCACATAAATGACTTAGCATGGGGTTTGCCCAATCACATTCTTCCTCAGAAAAATCTGAAACTGAACCACATTGTTCGGAGTTGGTAGCCAAAAGATCTAACCTATTTTGTTCTGCTGATTTAAGCGACAAGATAGAAGTAGCAATTTGTTTATCGTGAGTCCCTAAGGCTACCCCTATTGCATTGATTTTTGAAGAGATAGCAGAATTAGAAAAACCGAGGAAAGATTGATGGTTACCTTCGTGCTCGAGATTTTTCCAGGCTACGCGCTTCTGAGCTTTTTCCATGGCGTGCTGGTCCGTCGTGCCATCAAGCCGCGGCCTGGAACGCGGGGAGACCCCCACCGCCTCCTTTATCGCCGCCGCAGCAGCGAAGGACGCCGGCCTCCCCATCGGTGATAGTCCGTCCATAAGGGACTGGCCACCATCTTCCTTGCCGCCCATCTGCAGCGCCCCGGGATCAGTTGTGCGCACATCGTCCTGCTGCGACACCGGGGAAGCAGTGTGCACAGCCGATTGCTGCACCGCCGGGCCAACATCGCACGGATGTCGCACCGCCGAGAGAGCGCCATGTTCCGGCACCTGCTGCACCACCGGGACAGCGGCGCACGCGACCACATGTTGCGCCGCAGGGACAGCAGCGTGCAGATCAGAGAAGACGTCTTCGACCATCCCATCCTCGGGTTCATTGATCACTTTTTCAGCCAGTTCATCAATGATCCTATCCGCAGTCGTGTTGATTATTTCATCTGCCATGCGCCGCAGCTTGGCTTCCAAGTCCTCACGATCATCTAACCCAGCTTGCTCGTTCTCATCGGCATCCACAATGTCCATGTTGGTATCTTCATTTCGTGACCTTTTGGTGTCTCTATGCTTGCTGTTTGATCCACTAGAATCATCCTCAAGCTGACCCGAGTTACCATGATCCTCCCTGTCCATAAATTCCATGACCACTTCCTCCCCGTTCTCATCAAAACCTACGGGTTCGACTTCGAACTTCAGCTCAAAGTAATGGTCCCTGATAACGACATCCATTTCTTGCGGTATCAGCTTCGGTTCCAGGACAGCCACCATAATTCTCCCAAAATCATTCTTCCGAGTCATCTTCATATCAACCGTTTGGGTGGAGCCAAGGATGGATCCGACTGCCCATAAGTTGAGAAACTCCCGGAGCTTCTTGGGAAGGCCACGAACTCGGACCCAAACCTTCGGAAGCAAGAAACCTTCATCCTTGTCATGCCACTCCTTGAACTCCATTCTAACACCGGTTAGCACACCATTTTCCCGCACATCCGTGCCCCCATAAGCAATCGATCTTTGCAGCTCAGATTTGGACGGAAAAGTGACAACAAAAGAACCATCATCATTTTGACTTGGTTCCCACTTCCATTTTCCCGGCACCAATCTGTGTAGTTGTGCTTTGACCTGCTCAAGAGTTAGTTCACCTCCGATGATATTGATTCTAGCCATCTTGGAGTCTTTCTTTCTTGATAATGGCGGGTGTTGGATATGGTAGAAGCCCAACCCAGCCACCGAGTAACCCACCGCATGAGCCACGGGTCTCTCTTGCTTGAGTATTGGACAGCGGTGATTCATGTGCTCATGGCCATCACAAATGTCACAGTACACCTCCGAAACACACTCCGCCGCAGCATGGCCCTTTTGGCTACACCTCGAGCATGATTTACCCTTAGCATTCCGGAGCATATCCCTTTCACCATCTGCCCCTACAGCATCCATCTCCATATCCGCAACTTCCTCTTCTGCGACCTGCCCGCCATCATCTTGCAGCTGCTGCACCCTCTGGCATTGACATGTTTAATAGTCCCTCCCGGTCCTCGGGTGTTACCTGGTTGCAAGTTCGGAGCAGGCCCCGAGTTGGTGCCCACTTGCCCTCGAGGGTGTGCGTCCGCTTGGAAAGGACGGCCACCCCGGCCAGGACGTCCAGCAAAACCTCCACGACGGGCGCCGAAGCCCCGCGTGCCGCGTGGTCTGAAACCACGCCGCGCCAGGCCCCGCGCACGGCCACCGCCAAAGTTGCCATATCCCGGGGTGAACTGGCCAGCTCCTGCAAAGTCCCCGCCGCCAAACGCCTCCATATCAACACCATAGGCCCCGCCATCGGCACCGTTGTCGTATGCCCAATGACGGCCATGCCGTCCACCAGCCGGAGGTATCGGACCACCCGCAGCATGGCCACCCGCGAAACGCCCGCCTCCGCCGTTTTGCGCCATGGAAGGTGAAGCTTCGTTCGCCGGAGGCAGAGGCGAGGATGCGGTGACGAGCGCAAGGTTGGAACTTGTTTCCTGTGTCGCCTCGGTTCCTCCCGAATGCCCACCGCTAGTATTGGACCCAGGAAACGAAGCAACGTGAATGTCTACTGTTTCCGAGGCAGCGCCTTCAAAGCGCGTGCACGCGGGAGGCGAAACCGATTGGACACGAGCCAACGCACGCGGCCGTCCTCCGCGCCTGAATAGCGCACATAACCCAGCTGAAAACTTGAACTGGGCCGTCTTAGAACCGTTACGGATAATTACCGAACGTGACAGCCCATTAGCAGCGTCGCTTCCCGACCAGCTCCGGGATCTCGCGTTCCCGGTCGGTATGGTTCAAAATTTGAGCCGTTTTGCCGCCTGGTAGTCGCCGGCGCCGGAGCCGGGGAAGAGACGCCCATCAGGAGCGCATGCGGCATGCCTGCGCTTGCGCTATTCTTCTTTACAGCTCTCTTTGTTGGGGCAGGTCGAGCTTGCGCTAACACGTCCCCAAGGGTGAAGCTCAGGGGTGGCCGCTTCGCCGGCAGCGGACCGCGCCATGGTTTCATGACCGGTCGGCGGCGTCGCTCGTCCTGCACATACGTACCTTCCCTTGCCCCTGCAAAACCAGATGTTTTACATACCTTTCGGTGAAGTTCCGTGCTCGACAGAGAAGAGTATCCCGTTGTCTCCGCCTGAGCTATGTGAGCAGGCCACACAGTGGCAGCACCGAGGCACCCTCGGTCAGCCGGCCGGCTTGCTGGCGGAGGTTCTTCCGCCTCCTCATCAGAGCTTGAATCCTCCGCAAGCGCCCAGAATCTGGATCCAAACCCTCGACTGCCTTGACTCGACGTCATCTCCTCCCGACGCCCAAGTCTGACCTCAGGACACGCCACCTCGCTTACCTCGGTAGTCGGTGTGAGCTGGTCGCCGTTGGTAGCTGGAGCAGGCGCCAGCGTGAGCCTTCGGGTGCATGGCCGCCGGCCGCTCAGGGCCAGGCCACTCGCCCCCGGAGACCCTCCCATCCCGTCTACTTGTATGGAAACATTACTACTTATCTTCTTAGAGAGTGATATTACTCCGTCCTTTTTATGTCTAATGCAAGCCAATTTTTTTATCCAACGAAGTAGTTACATTTTGAGTTTGGAGCCCAGGTATCTTAAGCATATGTGGCAATTGCAGATAAATGATCATTACATTAAGTTTACACTAGTCCATCAACCCGTGCTCCCGCACGGTCTAGTGGTTTATGCTATTCTCACAAAATTTTAGAAAGTTGATTTTGTTAAATGTGAAAAAAATACTTGTGATGAAATTTCATTAAATAGCATCTGTCGGGAAGATTAGCTGACCAAGATATATCCTTTATATGTGTTAAAACATATGGACTAACATTCACACAGGCAATTTTAGTATCTATATATAAAACATTTTTATTGTAAAAAACATTTGTGTACAGTAAATATGGAAAAGGCCTTCACTGTTAATATAATTTTATTCTTGTAAACACGAAATACGCATGTTCTTATACAACTATTTTTTTAGTCTCATATACAACTATTTAGATAACAATACTGCAAACAATTTTATGTAATGAAACAATTCATGTGAGTTAGTATTCATCTTGCTGAATTATATCCTTTTACATAGTACTAATAGATAACTAATTGGAAACTGTTCCATCTTACATGTACCTATAAAAAAAACTGTTGTCATGCTAGTTTCTATCCTTGTATTTTTGGAATACTCTACGTCTTATGCTTGTTGTACTCACCCTAATATATTCTCAGTCTTTCAACCTAGGCTTGTAAAAACATATTCCAATCTATTAACTATAAATAGTTAAATACACCTTATATATTGGCTATGACTGTTTTCATTCTACTTGGGAGAAAAGTTGTTTCCTCAGAACGTCTGCTGACTAAAATGACAAATAAGTATGTACTAAGTAAGATCAAACACTTATGTTTTTTTTTCATCAATGTCAAGGGATATGTCGCATTGAGGTATCAATATTGAATAGTGTTTACGTAGCCTTTAGAATCAACTCTTCAGAGCCTACCTGTATCTAGAAGTGCACATCTTGTGCTTCAAGATTTTGAAAAACCTTGTTTACAATTCCTGTACAAACTAAATCTATTTAGTCACAGTTTCTGAACAGCAACTAAACAGCTGGTGGTAAATTATCTCACAGTTTTGAATTTAATAGTCTGATAATTTCAAGAAGCCCATTGAAATACATAGCGCATTATGAATATTCACCTATTCGGAATAGTCTCACAGTTTTGAATTTACATAGTCTGATAATCATCTCACAGTTTTGAATTTACATAGTTAGATAATTTCTAGAAGCCTCTCACATTACCCAGATCGAGAATAAAAGGCTTGAAAAGTTGTACATGAATGAGGAAGTTATGCAACCTCTTGTCAAGTAGGATCAAACGCACGATGACCGATCACTACTAGATTTTGCATGCGTAGTTAGTTACTCATGTTTGCAATGTTGCTCTGACGATTGCAGTCCAGTGGGAAGACACCCAAGCAGTGAAACAATTTCTTCAGCACACGACTGCTCGACTTGGTGCTTGGCGCCTTTTTGGCTGCCTCCTTGTCGACGGCATGGAGGTTCGTGCAGAGCTCGTCCTTGCAGTGACAGAGGAGGTGCAGGGCCTCTAAATCCATTGGCTCAACTGTTGGCGCGTTCATGACCGTGATGTCGCACCGGACGGAGAAGGAGTCGTCCCTGAAGTAGTCCGAATTATTCTCCAGTGCTTCAATCTTCATGAAGTCTCCGACGCCGTAGCGGCGACTCTTGTTGAGAAAGGTGTGGAGGCCCGACTTGACGCCCTCCTGCGGCATCTCTGTGAGCTTGCCGTCGTGACTCGTGAGGAACCAAGCTGAGGTCGAATTTGACGCGTACGTCGGTCGATTCGTCTGTCAGACGGAGGAAGAGAGACACGTGCTGGTCGCTCTCCTTGTCCTGGCCGTTGGGGTAGCACTGGATCTGCCAGGTGTGACCGGCCTCCGCGAACTCGGCAGACGAGATGCACTCGCCGTTCTCGAAGAGCTGCTTGGTACGAGAGTAGCCGCTGACATGAACAACGTGGCACCCGGTTTTTGCCGTGAAAACGATGGCTGAGGCAGACGGCAGCGGTGCCGGCGGTGGTGCCACCTCGTGCGGCAACGGAAGGTACCCAAGATGGTTATTATTACGCATCTTCTTCCCGGAGGCAGCAGCGGGCTTGCCGTGGAGGTTCTTGCACTTGTCCTCACCGCATCGCAGAGGAGCTCCAGCGTTGCGGGGTCTTGCCGCTGCACGACCGGCTCGTTGAGGACGGTGATGTCGCATCGGATGAGGATGGTGTCGTCCTTTAGGTATTCTGGCCTCTCCAGCTTTTCCCTCTTCACCGCCTCGAAGTTACCCCAACTATCATTATGGTCGGCGAACCTGCAAATCTTATTGCCGCCGTCATGCTTCGCCTTGAGCTTACCGTCCTGGCAAAGGAAGCCGAACGAGAAACTGGCACGGACGTCCTTGGACTGCTCGCTGGCGAGCCTGAGGAAGACCGAGATGCAGCTGGAGGACTTCTCGCTTTGGCCGTTGGGGTACATCTTGATACGCCATGACTGGCCTGCCGCCTCGAACTTGGCGGATTCGACGAATTTGCCGGTGCTGAGGCGCAGCTTGGCATGAGAGTAGCCGCTGATCTTGAGGATGTGCCGTCCGGTGCTCTTCGTGACGGCAATGGTCGAGGCTGAAGGAAGTGACGCCACCGCCAGGTTCGGCGACATGGTTTGTTAGCTTAATTCGTTTGTGCCGCTTGACACGAAACTATAGGCTGGCTGCCGGTTCTCTCTGTCTCGTTAGAAAATATACGAGGATTCGCCCTTTTGATTATATAGGCTAAACATATGGTCCAACCAGGATTCGGACGTACAAGAGTACAACAGATCGAATCGATCACGATTCCTAGTGCCGCTCCGCCAGAGAGATATGCACGACATGGGTCGTTTCTTAATTCCGATACAGCACTATCATCATCGGTCGCTTATTATGTATATATATAGTATGTATAGTTCCAGCCTTAGGCTCGAGAGCTTACAACCTTTTATTACACACTAGCAGCACTTCCGCGTCTACGAATTCACATGCTGCAGAAAGCATGACTAAGATTAAAGTTTGATGGAACCATTATTAAGAACAAATCCTATTCATAAATTTCCATCCGTGATTAGCGTAGATGTGTACGGCCAACACCTCCAAAGTTTGACGTGCATTCTTCACTGCTTGTTTGTCTTCCTCACACCGGTGTAGGTGAGCCAAGCACCAGAGCCAATCAGTTCCTCTGAAGACTACCTACAAATAAGTTTTCATAGGGGAGTTGTAAAACATAACATCATTCCTACTAAGCCAAATGACCTAATATAAAGCAGGTGCCCCAATTAACAATTCT
>JAUNZO010003924.1:0-37210 GCA_031894775.1 Chloris gayana | reverse complement strand
GTTGGAATTCCCCAGGAACGCTCCCTCGCTGCTCACACTCACGCTGGCTAGAGGTAGAAGACGATGAACAGTACTCGCGATTCTTCCGGCGACGAACGCCGCGGCCGCAACAACGGCCTGTATCTTGGCTTTCTTATTCACTAGAGTGGGCTTCGATTACAGAGTGATTACATGGGGTATTTATCTACCAGGGGCGCACCACGGAGCAGCGGCCTCCATGCCCGGTCTTCTCGCCATGATCCGCAGGAGCCGCAGCACGACGTCGCGCGAGTCCATCGCTCCAGCGCAGGACGTGGCTCTCCTCCGTGCAGACCGGCGCCACGCACTCCACCCTTTGCTAACCAACTCTGACTCAATCTAAACTAGCAGCCAGCCTGCCTAACCAACTCCTAACAGACTGGACTCAATCTAGAACGCGACACGACGCGTTCGTGACTCGAGCAGCTAGTCTGCACCGAGTACAGACTCAATCCTGACCAAATAAACGCACGCACACACGCACCACGACCTGGAACGCACCAAGGTCGGGTTTATTCCCAACAATATCTAGAGAAGATAATGTTGAGGATGGGATTTGCAAGAAGATGGTGCGTCTGATCATGGCGTGTGTGACAATGGTCAAATACCATGTTCGTTTTAATGATACGGAGACGGAAGAATTCACACCAAGTCGAGGCATACGTCAGGGGGTCCTCTATCCCCGTACTTATTTCCTCTTGGTCTCTCAAGCACGCTCAGAGGTGCGGAACAACAAGGTGAACTGGAAGGTGTCCGGGTCTGCCGAGACACAGCAGCAGTTTCACACCTCCTTTTTGCTGACGACTCTCTAATACTGATGAAGGCAAATACGAATAATGCAGAGAAACTCAAAATGATTCTCGACTCCTATTGCACATCTTCAGGAGAATTAGTGAGTGAAAGGAAATCGAGTATCTTCTTTAGCCCAAACACAAATGTGGAGGAAAAAAGCGAGGTATGTGCAGCTCTAAATATCATGATTGAATCGTTAAATGACAAGTATCTAGGATTGCCAGCTTTGATCGGTGCAGGTAGGAGTGATTGCTTCCGTCATCTAATCGACCGAGTTCTGAGTAAGACAAAAGGTCTGGAAGGAACAGGTGCTAAGTATGGATGGAATGGAGGTTCTTATCAAGTCCATAGCGCATGTTGTTCCTGTTTTTGCTATGATGGTGTTTCTCATCCCAAAGAACATTTGTAAGGGGATAACGGATGTTATTGCACAGTTCTGGTGGGGAGACGATGACAACCAAGGAGGATGGGCTGGAAAGCATCGTGGAGAATGTGCACTCAAAATGAAAAGGAGGTATGGGCTTACGAGATTTGCACAGTTTTAATCGAGAAGTTTTTCAATCCATAATATTTGCAAGTAGTTTTAATAAAATACTTGCAAATAGTTTAAGGGTATTTTTATATTTTTACTAATAATTAAAGGATTTATATTTTTCATAAAATATATTTTAGATATATGAACCACAACTTTATTGTAAGAATAATATTGAACACATTATTAACATCAAAGATTAATTACATTACTGGTTTTCATTTATATTGTCACAAAAATAAAATTAATCATGGTAAATCTATTGCTTTGACGATAATACCCTCAACATGGTAAAATACTTGCTAGTAGTTGCCAGTATTGTGGACTAAAAAACTATTTTTCGGTCCACAATACTTGCCAGTAGTTTTCCAAAACTACTTGACAGTAGTTTGATCTAACGATAGAGATTTGAGATCGGAATACTCAACTACTGACAAGTATTTTACCATACTAAGGGTATTATCGTTAAAGCGATAAATTTATCAAGGTTCATTTTTATTTTTTTGATAATATAAATGAAAATCGGTAATGTAATCAATCTTTGATGTTAATAATGTGTTCAATATTATTCTTACAATAAAGTAGTGTTCATATATCAAAATTATACTTTACAAAAAAATATAAATCCATTAATTATTAATAAAATTAAAAATTACCTTAAACTATTGGTAAGTATTTTTCAAAACTACTGGCCAATATTGTGGACCGAAAAACTTCTATATTGCTTTGTTAGTCAAACAGGTATGGCACCTTCTATCAGACCCGGACTCACTATGTGCCAGGGTGCTAAGGGCATGCTAGGCGAAGCTGAAAAAGGGTAGCTCTTATACATGGCAAAGTGTTATGGCAGGGCTGGAATGTTTTACGAGAGGAAGCATATGGAGGGTGGGGAACGGTTATGAGATTAATATCTGGGAGGACAATTGGATCCCAACTAGTCATAACATGAAGGTCCTGACACCCCGGAACAATAATTTGTTTACAAGAGTAGACGATCTTATCAATCCAGCTGATGGTCAATAGGACGAAGATTTGGTGAAAGACGTCAAATTCCCTTATACTCGTGACAAGAGGACTTCATTGCATGGCACTATAACCAGAATGGGCTTTTTTCAATCAAGTCGGCATACCATTGCCAATGGCAACATAAATTTGGTCGGAGCATACAAATAAACCAAGCAGGAGGTACAGGTGAAACTGAGGTTTAGACGAAACTGTGAAAATTTAACATCCCAGCAAAGATCAAGATCTTTGGATGGAGAGCTCTTCATGGACTATTACCAGGGATAGGAGTCTTGGCGAACAGACATGTGGGTAATGACAGTAGTGTAGACAAGGATGTGAGGATATCAAGCATATACTCCCTCCGTTCAAAATTATAAGACACTTTTGACTTTCAGTTGTCATGTTTTGACCTTTCGTCTTATTCAAAAATTTTATGCAAACATCATTTATTTTGTTCTAGTATAATTATTTGAATAAGACAGATGATCAAACGTGATGTCTAAAAGTCAAAACGTCTTATAATTCTGAACGGAGGGAGTACTATTCATATGTGAAAGAGCGGCTGGAATATGGAAGCATTTGGAGGTATGGCACCACATTGAAAGGATTCTTCGTGCGAACCGGTCAGGATCAGTAGTACCGACGGACATTATTAAGAATGGAGGAAATGTGGACTCGATGAATAGTGTGGGAATAGCAGAACTCATCCTCACAGGAGGGTGGTACATACGGTGGGAGAGGAAACAACAAGTTCATGGCGAGCCTATTCAGACAATGCAAAGGGCAGCAGTGTCCATTGCGACATTAACAACAAACTACTTGCGCTCCAAGAAAAAGAATAGCAAAATCAGGGAAGGATGGTTGAAGCCACTGGAGGGGCGACTCAAAGTTACTCCATCCGTTTCAAATTATAAGACGCTTTTGATTTTTAGAGATTATATTTGACCGCTCAGTCTTATTCAAAAATTTTGTACAAATATAGAAATAAATAAGTCATTTATAAAATATCTTTAATGATAAAATAAATCATAATCAAATTATTAATATTTGTACAATTTTTTTTAATAAGACGAACGGTCAAATGTGAAATCCGAAAGTCAAAAACGTCTTATAATTTAAAACAGAGGGAGTAATATTGATGCAGGATTTGAGGAGCATTCGGGAACTGGAAGTACAAGGGTCATTATCCGAGATGCGACAGGGGCATATATCACAGCATCAAGGAAATATCTACCATATGTCGCAGATGTACCAATGGCTGAAGCAGAAGCACTAAAGGACGGTTCAGTGCTTGCTGAGCTCATCGGAAGCAACCGGGTAATTATACACTCTGATTGCTCCGATGTGGTTAACACCATGAGTGATGGAGGGCGGAGGCTATTCAGCAACTACAGCAGCAGCAATCTTTGATGAGTGTAGCGATAGATGGAAGGATTTTGCTTTAATTTCCATAGAACAGGGAAACAAACCGGGTTGCTCATGAGTTAGCTAGATCAGCGTTTATCTCTAAACATTCATGTACATGGGTAGGTAACCCCCTAGGTTTATTATTGAGCACCTGGTCAATGATGTAACTGTGTTTGATGATCAATACAATGTGCCAGGTGGCGCCCCCCCCCAAAAAAAAAAAGAAAAAACACTCACCCGCTCACAGGCACGATGTGACCGGTCTACTAAGGCCCAAAAGCAACATGTTGTCTATCCAGTTGTACCATTATCATCGTAATATGGATTAGGCTGGGCTTTAAGCATGAATTGAGTTGTGCACATTGGGCTCAGGAGTGAGCACGATTCTTTATTTGTTCTTTTTAGGCTGATCTCAATAGAAGGTTTATTTTGTTCCTGCCAAAAAGTGTTATGTAATATAAAATATTTTGAAATTATAAAACGAAACAACAGATCCAATAGCACATGACAATTAACATTATTTTGTTTCATTAATTGGTTATAGGATGAAAAGAAACCCTAAACTTGAAACACTATGAAACTAGTTTACATTTTGCAGTAGTACAACAATTTTTAGGAAAAATAAACTGAAAGCTAAAAATCTTCTTAGAACAAGCATGACCATATCTCATCTCATAGGCCCCACTGTATTTTATCCTGAAGTCAAAACTGTGTAACATAGAAACTATCTGCGGTTAATTTGGTGCTACTTTTGCTTGCTACTTTATTTTCTCTATCCATCATCAAAGATGGGTGGCAATTCTGACGTGATCTCCAGTTCTTCACATTGTGCAGACGTTAGTCAGCATGATTCCCGGGGAGTTCGATTTGGAACTAGTATTGGCATCGTAACACTGGCTAATCTGAGCTGGATGTTGAATCGGGGACAACAGATTGAAAATCTCGAGACAAAAGTGCAAGGAATCTTTGTATTTGCAAAACATGCCACGGTGCTCATATAATTGATTGAAGTAGCAGATGGTGGTGTGTGTCTACTCCGTTTAAATCAAAGATTGTAGCCTACTGTTGTGTGGTCTCTACAGGTATCTCAGACATTTAGGCCAGCTACCTCGTCTCTGTATAGCTAAGTAGTACAGCATTTGGCATGGTCGTGGGCAACCAGTGTGGTATAAAAGTGGTGCATAACCAATAAAATAATTCGTGTGCATGACAATAAACATTGTGAGGGTGGTTCATAAGGAAGTGGATAACAAAAGCTATCCTTAAGTTTATGTACAAACCATAAGAGATAAAAAAAAATAATTTCTCTCTCTTACCCTCTTCCTTCCACTGTATCCAACACACACATGCTTCTGTTTTAAAATGATATTTAATTTTGCTATAAACCATCTTATCTCTCAAACATTGTGAAGCTTGCCACAACTATGTACTACTTTATTTTAAATTATTCACTGTATAGTACAACTTTAGCAACATACATTGCGGTTGCCCTGGTCGTTTTCCAAAGTTCACGGCTTTTGCCTATTGACTGTTCATCCACAGCAACGGCAATGAGATTCCTTTTGCCTACTGACTTTGATGTAGTACTAGACTGCCACAGTAATCTTTTGTCACCATTCAGACATCCATGAAAGTTCGAGTGCCAAAAAATATTTTAAAAATTGCTCCCAGCAAACAAAACAACGTCACCGCTAGTAATATCACCCCTTTCTCTCTATAAATAGCAGCCGGCACTGGGCTGAGGATGCACTGAATCGGTACCCATTAATCAGTAGTAATCACCATCCACTCTTTCTCCCAATGAAATCCCGTAGCCCTTCCCTTCGCCCATCCGGGTTCACAAATAATCGACCGGCGATTAATATGATGAACAGGACGGAAGTCCTCTGTGATCTCTGATCTCTCGTATGGCGCTATCCCAAAAGAACTTTTGGTCGAGCCTATCCATTTCCTGCCATGCACATGTACACTGGTGTTTCTTCGTCTTCGCAATGGAGGATGGGGAAATCCTTATGTTAGTGGTCGTCGGGTTCTTGACCTTGTAAGGCCAAGGTTCTGGTGTCCTGCTTGGCAGGCAGAGCTGGTGAACACTGATGATAGGCTCGTCTCTTATGCGAACTATCCCTTCTGAGCTTGTAATTTTTTTGAAGTATTCCCATTCCCTCTGCCGTATTTGCATCGCATTGTTTTCTTTTTACCTTTATCTTTCTTCCGTTATAAAATTCTTATTAGTTTTTGCTCTGAATTTTGTTCAGATCTTCTCGATACTAATGTTACTTTTGAAATTCTGCAATTTGGGCGTTTCCCATATCAGTGTTTCCTCCTGAGATTATGGCTCCGTTTGGGACAACTTGCTACCAACACGATTCTACTGGAAGCGTAATTCCTACCAACGTGATTTGAACAGAATTGAGCCCACCATAAGTGACCTGTTTGGCACTCTCAATTCGACAGAATCGAGCACACGTGTCTGCCGCCGCTCGCCCGCTCGCGCATTCTTGCAGTGGGCGTTGCCCATGCTCGTGGTCACATCATTGCCGTCCGTGCACTTGCGCCTAGGTCACTTCTCGAGCTAGCCATCTTGGCCTAGCGTCGCACATGAGCTGCACGATGACGGGGACCAGGGGCAGCCGTTGTCTGCGCGAGGATGGGGATCGATGGGCAGCCGGTGGCTGCGCGAGGATGGAAACCAAGGGCCGGCAGGCAGTGGCGGAGCCAGGAATTAGCGTTGGTGGGGGGCAAAGTATAAATTTTATCCAACAATAGGGGTTAATTCCATTTTTTGTCAATTTACATGGTGATTTTTTGTGTTCAATAAAGGGGTGCATCCAGGTCTGCATCCAGGCCCCCGGCCACCCTCCCCTGGCGGCAGGGGACTGAAAGGCGGCGACAACGGTGCGAGGACGGGGGAGTGAGGGGCGGCGGCGCTCCTCCGGTGTCCTCATGCGGCGGTGGCGCTCCTCTAGCAATGAGAGGATGGGGGAGTGAGGAGCAGAGAGCATGGGGCGGCGGCTGCGCGCTCCTTCAGTGGCCTCGAACGGTGGCAGCGTGCTCCTCTAGTGGCCTAAGGCGGTGGCGCGTTCCTCCAACAGCGTGAGGACGAAGGAGCGTGGAGCAAATAGCGTGTTCTTCGTGAGAATCATGCACGCGTTCCCTCGGGAGTCGATTCAGCGTTGTAGTATTAAATCAACTTTGGTGGAAATTGTGTCGGTCCGAAGTGGGGCGATAATCTGCCTGTTTAGAGCTCTTTGTGGTTTGCGTCCAATGAAAGTGGCTCCAAAGCTGTCCTAAACGGGGCCTATGTTTCTTTAATTAAGCTTCACTGTAGCATAGGTACCTTCTCAAACTGACAGCAGGTTTCCTGTTCTTTTATCAGTTATTATCAGCACACTGACTGCATGATAGGGTTATGAAAAGGAAGACCGAATCCTTGAACTGTCTCTATTTTGGAACAAAAAGAAAAAGAAAACAATAGAAGCAATATGCGTAGTTCAAACAAAATGGGTACTCATTAATTTCCAATATTCATGCCCAAATAAATAGCGCCACCAATTCTCCCCTCTTTATAGATATAAATTAGTAGTATAACATATACAAAGGGAGGATAGTTAAGCAAATGAAATGAATGGATCAATCGACATGGTTAATCCAAATCAAACCCAGGCACATATACCGTACAAAGAAATCAACGCAGGCAATTGAACAGAAGCCGGCAGTCCAGCTCCTCTGCTTTACTGGAGGTAGTAGGCGAAGAAGGAGAGCACGGAGGCGCCGAGCACGGCGCCGACGGCCGGGAAGGCGGCGGCGGAGGCGCTGGTGGGGGCAGGGGCCGGGGCATCGGCAGCCAGGGCCACGGTGGCCGAGGCAGCGACAAGGACGGCGCAGACGACCTTCTTCATCTCCATGACTTCTCGGAACGGATTGGCTTGGCCGGGGACGAGGAAGAAGGGCTGGTTAGTAGCAAGCTGGATCGTCGATGGCGATCAAAGCTTGCTGCTATTTGTGGCGCCCTTGTTGCTTGCCTGGTGAGGAGAGGACGAAGTGGGGAGGGTACTTATAGCTTGGGTTCGTGGGCTAATCCTGGCGAGGAGGCGCGCGAGCGGTGGGTGGTGGTCGCCATGTGGAGGAAGCTGACGTGCGGACATGTGCGGGAGGTGAGTGGGCGGGAAGTTCGTTCGTTGAGGATGATGGAGCTCTTGGGCTGCGTTTGAATGCGTCTCGTTGCGTGTGAAATTAGCAGGCTTTTATTATTTGTTAGGGAATTATAAAATTGATTGGAAGCGCGTGGTAGTTGTTCCTTTACAGTATATAACTATATGAACGTTTCAGAAACCTGCTGTACATTGCCATTTGGAATCAACAATGCAGACGAGAGTTATTTGCTTTTGTTTTCCTTTAAATAGTGCATATCATCTCTTTATAAGTCGTTGTGCTTTGTTTTAGCTTGATTCAAAGTTTCAAACTTCGACGAAGTTATTGTGCCATTCAAAGAATTGGTATATTTTAAAGGGGAAAAAAAGAAATAATGATCATTTCGTTTGTATTTGTTTTTTTTTTGGCAGTTTTGGACTGTTTCTCGCAGATGGGCAAATAAACTGCGATATATGCTTTGGCAAAGGACACGGCTTTCACATGGACAATAAAACTTTACAATTTCTCAAGTCGGTTAGCATATGGTCGCAAAAAAAAAAATGCAAAGTTCTATGATAAAGAAAATAGATTGACAGGCTAGCTAGGAAGACAGATAGGGGTTCTTAAACTGGCCAATGATGTAAACCACTCACCACCAGATTTCAAATGTGTTGGTCAATTAACTAATTTTGTGTTTTCTTCTGGACAGCTAAGAAATAAATAATAGATTGACCGTTCTTTTGTGCAGGTTTGATTATTCAGCAATCAGCATGTTGAATCACCGTATTCCAAGTTGATAATCATTTTCAACGGTTGGCGTCCCCATTTTTCCAACTTTTTTCTACAGAATCAAGTCGATTTCTCCATTTATTATGGCTTCGAGCTCACAAATTGGTTTTTGCAACTATATTACTGGTTAATAACATGATCTTCAAACAAACAAAAAATCAAGTTGAAATAAAATTTATCAATAACGAAATATCAATAAAAATAAGAAATAATGGCCACAAATGAAAATGGACTGGAAGTACTGAACTGATGAATAGCATACTTTCAGTAGCAACGTAGAAAAAAGATAATGCTGTTGTCTATAAAAAAATAGCATGAATCTATATGAAACAGAATGTAAGAACGGAAACTAAAAGTTGAAATCAGATAAAGCGGTTCCCGGTATAACCAAAATGTAAATTCATTTGGTGGAAGCAGCCAGTGGCCTGATGAAACAGACCAGCTCAACTGACGGTGGGGGGACATTTGCCAGCATTTCCAACAAATCTAAACAGCCCGGAGACAGACCTGCTGCTTTGGGGTCAGTTCGCGCTGGCTTTCGGGACGGCGCCGTTCTGGAACATCACCTTTCGCGGGTCCATCCGCCCATGTGCCTTGTCACTGATAAGTACTCGAGTTAACTGACCGATTAGTTTCATTATATACACCTAATCATATCGATTAGTTTCATAATACGCAACTAATCATCAGGACAGGTAATAGCGGTGATGAGAAGGAAGAAACATGTGGATCTCGGTACGCGCTTATCCATGGCAGGAAAACAGAGCAGGTAGGGGAGCAGAGAGACATGCAGGTAGAGTACTGTAGGAAACTGATTAATTTAGATGGACCATCCGACCTAATCAGCCTCTCAGTTTGGATTCGTAACTCAGGCCAGGGTGGCTCAAGTAGGTTGGATGATTTCGATGCCGGATTCTGCGTGAAAATATACGCATCTTCAATCATGCGCCGAACTAGCTAGGTAGTATACCAGATTGTCTGTGCGAATATAGATATTCTCCGAGCCGTTTAATTGTTTTTTGTACACCGAAATTCTTAATGTGTCTCTACTTGACGATTGGATGAATGATTGGTTTGGCAGGAAAGGCTGGCTCTTCTGGCTCCAGTTTCCAGTTGCATGAACGAAGGTGAGAAAAGATGAGCACCGAGGAACATTTTGCAGTCCTGGGATGGCATCCGAGCCGTGCAGTCGCGTCTGCTGGACTGGCACGGGTTCGACAAGGAGAAGACTGATCAATCCCATTCAACACCGCAGCTTTGAACGGTGACGCGTGCACTGACCTTCCGGCAAGCCGTTACAGTAACTCATCAGTAGTCTTTTTTTATTTTTTATAAGGAAACTCATCAGTAGTTGACCAGACGAGACATTTGACGCTGTACGTGCAGGGGTCAGGGGATAATTTACCAGCAACTGTGGGTACAACTTACAGTACAGGTATGCGATTGAACAGAGTGTCTGGAAGACGGCTGCTTGGTGAGAACAGAGCAGACAGATCATTCAAGGGGTAGTCACTAGCTGCTGTAAAATACTTCCTCTTGTTGTGGTACAACGGAATCAGCTAGGCAACCACACACTATTGATGCACACACACAGAGCACAATATTGATGGACACAGAATGTGGGGGAATAGCCGGCACTCTTTTCTTATTAATCTCAATGTTACAAGCTTTACTGATGAGCTCTCCTTCTTCTCACCCATCGCTATCGGATGGGCTCCTATTTATACAGGGAGGAGGCCGGTAGCATCGACCGGATAGGGATGTCCCCGCTGCCAACTACCTCATTAATTCGCCCATAAATGCCAGCAATTATTTCTCCCCCAAATCATAAATGTGCTGGCAGTTTCATAACACTCCTCCTTGGGCGAATTACCACGCTATGTCTATGCCTCGTTAAAAACTCCTCAAAAACCCAAGTGGAAAAAATGGCAGGAGAAAAGAGTGCATAGCATGCGTAAGCTGTGTTGCACCTGCTGCCTCGTTAAAAACCTTGCGTGAGAAAACTCAGTGGGAAAAACTCACCAAGGGAAAAAGAGTACAACGAGTTGATTATCGGGATCCGGTAGTCTTCGGGACTACGCAAGTGATCTGCAGGATCACTCCCATGATCTTCGGGATCGGGGTATGGGCTAATCCTTTTGGTGATCTTCGGGATCACCTCATGATCTTCGGGATCATGATTTCATTCTCCCCCGATCCTTGCAACTCCCTAAGTCGTCTCATGCCAATTCCCCGAACGCATCTATAGAAGCTAGATGCTTGGCAGAGACTTTGTGAATAAATCTGCAAGATTTTCACATGACTTAGTGTACGAGGATATTGATTTCACCGCTCTTCCGGAGCTCATGGGGGTAGAAGAACTTTGGAGCAATATGCTTCACATAGCCCATATGCATCCGTGCAACACAAGCAGCATTATCCTCATAGATAACGGTGGGGACCGACGGTGTCCAAGCCACATGACTTACGGATGTGGCCAACCATCCGTCTCGGCCTGGGCACATTCTCGTGTGGCCTCATAGAGTGCAATGATCTACTGAGTGGTTGGTTGACGTGGCAACCGGGTCCGCTTCACTGCGACCGTCAAGCAATGGCTGCACCACCACAGAGAAACACGAAACCGAGTCCGGGATCCGGCATTATGTGGATCAAACATATAGCCGGCATCCACATACCCCACCATGGTCGGATCTTGGTTCTTCGGGAACCACAACCCAAGGTCCCGTGTTCCTTGCAGTATCGGAGAATGCTCTTGATGCCAACCCAATGCCTTCTGGTTGGGGTAGCACCGTACCTAGCCAACAGATTGACCGCGAATGCAATATCGGGCCTCGTGCAATTCGCAAGGTACATCGGTGCTGCAATGGCGCTCAAGTAGGGAACTTCGTGTCCTAGTATTTCCTCATTCTCCCCTTTGAGTCCGAACGGGTCCTTTTTCACATCAAGTGAACGGACCACCATGGGGGTTCTCGCGAGGGTGGCACTTGCCCATATTAAACTTTTTAAGTACCCTCTTTGTGTAAGTAGACCGGTGCACAAACACTCCCCCGAGGAGGTGCTCGAGCTGCGAGCCCAAGCGTGAACTTGGTTTTACCCAAGTCCTTCATCTCAAACTCCGTCTTGAGGTAAGCCATGGCTTCTTCAATGTCCCCTGTGGTGCCAATGATATTCAAATCATCGACATATACGGAGATGATGCAAAATCCACTCGGGATTTCTTTATAAACACACGAGGCAATCATCATTGTTTGTGTAACCTCTCTTCAGGAGATAGTTACTCAAACGGTTGAACCACATCCTTCCGGATTGTTTCAACCCATACGATGCACGCTGCGGCGTACACTATACATGTTGCGATTCGGATTCGAACCGGGGATCTTGAGTCCTTCGGGGACTCGCATATAAATTTCCGAATCCAGGTGACCCATACAAGTATGCGGTCACGACATCCATCAACTGCATATTGAGATTTAGATTAGCTGCCATAGATATCAGATATCGGAACGTGATCCCACTCATGACGGGAGAGTATGTTTCATCATAATCGATGCCGGGTCTCTGCAAGAACCCTTGTGCCACCAGCCTCGCTTTATATCTTACCACCTCATTATTTTCGTTCCTCTTCCGGAGGAACACCCATTTGCATCCCACAGGGATGACCTTTGGGGGTGTTGGGACTGCAGGCCCAAACACTCTTCTTTTATAAAGCGAGCGCAACTCGCCTCGAGTGCTGCTTTCCATTTATCCCAATCCGAGCGCCTTCGGCACTCGCCATGGACTTTGGTTCTGGATCCGGATCCATTGAGCAAGCAATCTTTGAGGCAAAGTTCACATTCACAATGGTGGTCTTTCTATTGAATAACTCTCCCGTGTGCACATAATTAGTGGAGATCTCATCCATATCCTCTAGCTCGTCGTGATTTCCCGAACGAGCGAGCTAGGGTGTTCCGATTTCCCGAGCTGTGCTTAGCGCGCGCGATGCACCTGGGACTTCCATCTTCGGGATGGGGTCCTTCAGGGACCATCCCAACTTCAGGTTGGGTCGCCTCTTCGAGGGCTCCGTCTTCGGGACGGTGTCCTTCGGGGACATTCTCAACTTCAGGTTGAGCTTCTTCAACTGAATCCCGGAGTGGAACAAGTGGCTCGTGGTCGTGCCTCCGCGGACGTCTCCGTGGGGCTTTGTCCCGAGCACCCGGAGGTCTCCCCCTCTTCCTAGGATGGGGGTGACACCGTAGTCGATAGTCTTCGGGGCTATCTCGCACTCTCTCCCGGCGCATTTACTCGCAGGTATATGCGACCTTGTCACTCCCTTGTGATCGGTGAAGGCATCTCGGCAGCTTATTTGCAAGATTTTGCAAATTTATAATCCGCTGAACTTCTAGTTTAGCCTCGCTAGTGCGTGGGTCTAAGGACCGCATTCCGGCTTGCATTCCACACAATTTCCCGGCATTCTTCAGGATGCCTGGTCTCCCCTAATGCTGGGAAATTGTCCTCATCAAATATGCAATCAGCGTACCGAGCCGTATGAATATCCCCAGTCATAGGCTCTAGGAATTTGATTATGGACGAAGTCTCATAACCAACATATATCCCCAACTTCCGGTGGGGTCCCATTGAAGTACGTCGAGGAGGTGGTATCGGCACATGTCACTGTACAGCCGAATTTTCGCAGATGGGAAATACTTGGTACTTTCCCACGCACTAGCTGCAAGGGGGATGTCTCATTTATATGCAGTTGGCCTCGAGTTGGATCGGTGCTGCTGCATGCAGCACCGCATGGCCCCAACAAGCTCGGTTGGGAGCCGACAATTCTGCAACGATGGACGAGCAATCCACTTTATCCTTTTAATCGGGGATTCAGCTAGGCCATTTTGAGTGTGGACATGTGGTACTAAATGCTCTACCTTAATGCCCATAGCCATGCAATAATCATCAAAGGCTTTTGACCTGAACTCACCAAGTATTATCCATACGAATGGATCGTATGCGGTTATCGGGTAAACTTGCCTTTAATCCGATGCTTTGAGTAATAAGCTTAGAGAAGGCATGATTTCTTGTGGACGGAAGATCCACATGACTCCATCCGGTAGAAGCATCAATCGGCACCATGAAATACCCGAACGGCCCCGAGAGGGGCTGAATAGGTCCACATATGTCCCCATGTATCCTTTGCAGAAAAACAGGTGACTCATCCCTAATCTTCGGGAGGGATGGCCTAGTGATCAACTTCCCTTTTGCACAAGCCGTGCAAATGAATTCTTCAGATTCGAGAAGTTCTTTGGCTCAATTTCATGACCAGCAGAATTGTTGATGATTCTTCTCATCATCTCCAACCCAGGGTGACCCAATCTTTCATGCCATGACTTGAAAACATCCGGGTCACGGAATACTGTCTTCATCGCAACATATTCCTCGGCGGGTTTAATGTACGTACGGTACAAACCCGATGGCGATGAAGGGAGTTTTTCAACCACATGCTTTTGATATCCATCAAATTTTGTGATGAGCAAGTATTCAATACCATGCTCGAGTCTCGGTTTCCAGGTGGAAACCGTTTGCCCGGATATCTTTAAAGCTCACAAGGGTACGCTTGGATTCTCGGATAGAGGATAGCATTCCTCACAAGTATCCGCGTACCCATAGGAAAAACTAGTGTGGCACTTCCGGTGCCAACAATATGAGCATTGCTTCCGGTAATGGTCATAATATTTCCGGACTTCTTGGTTAAAGTGTGGAAATACCTAGTTTCCCTCAATATGGTATTGGTGGTTGCGCCGTCTACGAGACAACACTCCTCATCCGCCATGGGACCCAGCCGAACCTGTATCAAACATCCTGGACATGATAAATATAGATGTAGGAAATATAAACACATAAAAAGATAACGATTCTGGGAAGACTGTTTGTAAAGACTTCGGCTTTACAACAGCTGCTCTTCGAGAGCATGCTCATGACCCGCATCTGCTTCAAGAGCACTATTTACAACTACGGTTCTTCGAGGAACCGTGTGCTCTTCGAGAGCACGACTCCATAACCGTGGTTCTTCAGGAACCACGAGCTCTTCGAGGGCTTTATTACGGTACTTTCGGATCAGTAATCGGCGGCATGCGAAACATTGCACTTGACATGGAGGGGACTACTCGAGGTCCCCGAATATGTCAAAGTCATCATCAAGAAGGTCGTCCCCACTCGTCATCCTTTCGGACGTCTTCACCATTCGCAACGACCATGTCATTGGTATGAGCTTCGAGGCTCAATGGTGAAGTGGGACTCGTGCCCGCCCTCGTTCTTACTTCCGGAAAAATGACGACGAGCGTCAATCAGGTGTACGGGAACGCGACGAGTTACGAGACCAATGTCCCGAACGTCCGCATCGGTAACATGCATTCTTGCTCCCCCGCGATGGTTCACCCGTGACCTTCTTGTCACCTTTACCTCGGGGCTTACCCTTTTCTCTGCCCTTGAACATACCACCCTTCCTACCCTTCCATTTCTTTCGGCCGGATTTCGGGCCATCGGAACTCCCGAGCAACATTGGCGTGTGCTTCGTGCACACCCATCGACCCGTGGGTCGGGCGAGTGGTTCTGCATGACAACCTCGTTCGTTGTTCCGCAACCAACGTGGTCCGAGCAAGTTGAGAATATCTCGTATACTTCGACACTTGTACCGTTGTTGCGGAACAATGTTGCCCGGGTGGAAGGTGTTCGGGGTTTCTCGATCATCTCGGCGTACGCGATCTGCTGGCCACGAGACGTAACATTGAGACGATTCGATGAATGGCGGAGTTATACGCCGCCACGGACTTATAGTCTTGGAAGCGTAGGGTAATCCGAGTCATTCCGAGCTCGTGGGAGTGCAATGGCCTCGTTGTTGGTCAAAGCGATCCTTCGGGGATTCCCACGTGAACTCGCGGATCCTCCTCGGTCATATATTCCATTTTTAGGTGCGGGTGTATGTGATGACGCAGGAAGTGCAAAGCCTTTGCACTCTCGGCGTCATCAACCACGGCCTTTTCTTTGCCGGCTTCGGGCTTGGAAATAGTATGACCGAGGAGCATGGATCTCGAGGTTAATGACAATATCTTGAGCCCAGGTGAGGTAGTTGCTGCCATCCAAGGCAAGCTGGGTGAATTCCTCTTTGCAATGTCCGACATGCCCGCAATATCATGCAACTTACTTCGGATAAATTATGCATGTAAATATTGCAAATATGCGGGTCATGAATATTCCCTAGAAAAATTCCCTGCATGTTAGTGAGCATAAAATAATATTGCATAAATTAATACGGACAAAGACAGGGTTAGTTGTGGAAATAACGCGATTAAACGCTTCAGGGTTTAATCTGCAAATTTCCGGGGTTCAGAAATATAATTCGTGAATTAACCAAACTTCGAGGGGTTAAATCGCAAATTTGGATAGAAAACGTAATTAGGCCCGGTCCATTTCTCATGGGTCAAAAACCCATCCGGCAGTGGCCTTCGGGCCAAGGCTGCCCGGCCCATTTGGTCCGTATTTTTTTTCTTTTCGTAGGCCAATTTCATGCCGCACTAAGCCTTGTCCGCTTATGGGCCAAAAGCCTAATCGGTGGCAGCCCTTTGGGCCAAAGCGGTCAGCCCGATTGCGGCTAGGGATAAACCCTAGCCGGGCAAGCCGCAGGGGACCGAGGTCCCGTTCTCTCCTACCCGCAACAAGGGGGCGCCGCCCCTTTTCTTTTCCTTCGCGGGAGGCGGCGCATCCGGACGTCGGGAGGCGCATGCGCGCTTGGCGGCTAAGGCGGCGAGCGGCCAAGCGGGTGCGTGAGCGGGGCCTGCGTCCTGGCGGGGCGGCGCCGGCTCGTGGCGCGCAGCAAGCGGCGCGCGGGCTCGGGCGGCGCTCCGTGCACCGCCGGGGCGGGGCTCGTGAGCGCACGCGGGTCGCGGCGGGTGGCCGGGCAGCACGCGAGCCCGCGACCGGCGGCGCGCGGCCCCGTGGAGGCGCGCGATCCGCGAATGCGGCGGCCGAGAGCGGTGCGGCTCCGGGTGGAAGCCCGCGGCGGCCGGCTGGGCGAGGCCCGCGGCCGGCGCGCGGAGCCCCAAGGCGGCGCTAGGCCCAGGGGCGACCGCGGCGCCCGCGTGCGGGCCCGGGTGGAGGCCTTCGGCGGCGCAAGGGGATGCGCCCGGTGCGAGCTAAGCACGGGCCCGGGGCACTTCGGGGCCCCGGTCGGGAGGAGGCGGCGGCTCTTCCGGGTCGCAAGCGCTCGGTGGGGGGTGACTGCCATGCGGCAGCACGGTTGCGGCTCTTCGGGGCCGCGTCCCCTACCGATTCTGCTCCGGTGGTATCCCGGGGACTCGCCTCGTCGGTCGCGCGGGGGCTGTTAAGGTCTCTCCACTGCGAGAACGGGCGGCGGAGTAACGGGGATAACGACAGCAAGCGTGGGGCTTGTTCATCCCCACGGCGGTGCTGGAACTCCCGCGACAAGCCGTGGCTCCTACGGCGATGAAGCGCATGGTGCGGATGGCTCGTCGGCGGAGACGACACCCATTGGTGCGTCAACCCGCAATACTTCGGGACTGCGGGTGTCGCGAGCTCGGAGGCATCACGGTGACCTGCTTCTAGAGGTCACTGCCGTGGCACTTCGGGGCCATTGGCTCTCACTGTCGCTCGGTCTTCAAGACCGGCACAGGTAAGCATCAATGGTGATGCCTTGTGCTAGCTTCTGGTAGCACTTGCATATGTGTATAGAAAAATAAAGCAAAAGAGCAGGTTAGTGCTATCTTCAGGTAGCACTTGGTACATAGTATTTAGTTATCGGGTATGATTTTCTACTGTCCATTGCTGCTGTTAGCAGCAAGCTGTTCTTGTGTTTGCACTTACCATAATGCATCAGTAGGTAGGATAGCATGGGCTGATTCTTACCTTGTAGCTCGGTAGAGGCTCGTGCTGATAACGTATTGTGAAACAACGGAATCAGCTAGGCAACCACATACTATTGATGCACACACACAGAGTACAATATTGATGGACACAGAATGTGGGGGAATAGCCGGCACTCTTTTCTTATTAATCTCAGCGTTACAAGCTTTACTGATGAGCTCCCTTCTTCTCACCCATCGCTATCGGATGGGCTCCTATTTATACAGGGAGGAGGCCGGTAGCATCGACCGGATAGGGATGCCCCGCTACTAACTACCTCATTAATTCGCCCATAAATGTCAGCAATTATTTCTCCCTCAAATCATAAATGTGCTGACAGTTTCATAACACCTCTTTTCTTTCATTTGACATTCAGACGTCATGATTGGTTCAAATTTGAACTGTGTTGTCCGAAAACACTAGAGGCAGAACAAGGCAGTGGCATTTTTTTTTGTTCAGGTCAGAATCACCAAGCGTCCAAGCCCATCAACTTTCCAGCTTGGCGTGAACAACCAAAATCCTTTCAGAAGTGGGTAAAGTCCTGTTTTTTTGCACTTAGTTTAGCTGCGGAAATGCGGAATAAATCCTTAGAGCCGCGGTGTTGATCACGGGCAAGCCCGTCCCGTCGGCATGTTCTTCGGCGGACTCTGGCCGTGGTCGAGTTGAAGCACAGGAGGCAAGCGACAAGACGCGATGGCGGAAAACCGTTCGTTTTTCTGTCCGCGACGGTGGATTGCGACTCGTTCGTTAATATGACTGCCGTTAGCTGATTCCGGCACGTCCGTTCTTGTGAACACGCGCATACGCTGCACGTACATACCGGAAGATATATTTCGTGGCACCAGTCTTTTACCAGGCCCGATTGGACAGCTAGAGAGGCCTCGTGGCTGTCTCTGGCTGTTTCTTGAACCGTTGTTTTCAGCATGGCCGCGATGCACGGAGCTAGTAGTACAAGGCTACGCCCGCACGCACCGGGCACCCCCGTCGCCGTCGCGTCTGCCGGCGAGACAAGCGGCCAATTCTTCGCGACATTTCCGGTTGGTCTAGTATAAATCCCGTGACTGGTGGCGCTGCTCGAGTGTCTCCCCGTGGACGAGGAATTCCACGGGATGGTCGCCTAGCCTGGTGCCGAACCTTCCGTCGAGCTGGAGCCATAAGGCATCAGCACATGTATCCACCGTAGAAATTCCACAACTTCACGCGTACTCAAACTGATCACCTACGTGCGTGCTTTGAAATGGACCGAGTTCATAATTGGACACACGTAACTTGACCACGACACATTAACCGATGTGCGGAAGTGTATGCGCCTTAGCTCGGAGGTCCCAGTCAACAATGCCATGCCGGGCATGAAATCCATTTAATTTCCCTCCCCTGGAAGTCTAGAACACGGAGAGAGAGTCCACTTGGCCTCTTCACATTTCGTTTCGTTCACTTAACCCTCTGGACTCACAAAATCGGTACATCGTTCACCGCTCGGCTTTTTTAGATAAAGAGAATCTATCTCATCAAGCAAATGAAAGGTTCTCGGCCCCTATATGAAAAATGTATATAACCGTAATTTATTCTTCATACCAACTTAGCAAGAACGCAATCAAAAAAGAGATGTTGAATTGCTTCATGGTTATTACAAAAACATCATTTCTCACTTCCCTACCAATTCTTTTTAACCAAGTTATCTTTGGTTAGTGCAAACCCTCTATAAAGAAACCAGAGGAAGATCTTTATTTTTAAAAGTATTTTAATTTTCCACAAGTATCTATTATATGGCACAATATGTGTGTTTAGCAATGTCACGTACATTGAGTGAATCGAAAATTTACCACTAGATTTTGAGGGACCACTTAAACATGTCTGGTTAATCATTTAAATGTACCTCTATAATGCTTAATAATAATCTATGCCATGATCTCAAGTTTTGGTCTACTAAGGATCTTCGAAAGGACATGTTTAATGGCAATGTACTCATTATATTAGCTATTGTGTATAAAGGTTAGGATATTGTTCTCAAAGTAGTGTTCTGTCCCACCGTACGACAATATTTACCCTTCCAGCAACAATTTTTCTTTTATAATTTTTCAATCTGCATTACTTATTCTTTTATGGTGCATTGGTGCCCCTAGATAACGAAAAGGATATTGACCAATCCCACGACTAAAAAGTTATGTATATTGACACTCATACTCCCTTGCATCGCCATAACAAAATGGTTCACTTTTATGAAAATTTTATTTTAAGTCTAGAGAGTTGCTCAAAAGCACATAAAATTAATTTCATATTTTTGGCCTGCTCAAGGTCGTATTCCATAAATATTATAGTATCATTTGCGTATTGTAAAGTAGAATGGCCTCCATCTACTAGGTGAGGAACTAGTCCTCATATTTGTTCAACCTCTTTAGCTCTAGAAATGAAAATTGTGAGCAAATCTGGTACTAAATTAAAGAGCTGGGGAGAAAATGGATCACCCTGGCATAGACCTTTCTTTGTTTGAAATAATGACCTATATCATCAATTTGCCGTTACGCTAAAACTCTCTTTACTTACAAATTGATTCATCTTAAAGTTTATTGTAGGAAGGACCAATTCACTTTGTCATATGCCATTCATTTTCTTTCTATGAAGTTCATGTATAGCTTCATGTAAGATTATCACTCCTTCCATTATATTTTTTCAAGGCATAAATGTAGTTTGAGAGGGACTAATTAGTTCTTCTGCAATTCCTATAATCCTATTTACTGCTACCTTTGTAAATATTTTGAAACTAACATTCAGTAACAAGTAAGATGAAATTGCTTTATATTTGTTGCCTCTTTCTGGTTTGTTCACCACTCAGCTATGTATTTACCATAAATTTGTGATGTGACTCAATTTTAGACGGACTCAAATGGCATTGCACCTCCATCTTACACATCAACACTAGTGAATTACCACTCTGTACTATGAAAGCATAGCCAAAGCAGTAGGTTAAAAGATAAATTGAACAAGAGATAAACAAAACTGTTCAAAACTCTATGAAACAACAACTCAGTGGTATCGATGAAGATGGTAGGAGTGGCGGCGGTTGGGGTCCTCTGAATTTGAGTTGTAAATCCAGACAAGCTACAATACATGGAATTTGTTCATAGTCAAAACTGTTGGATCTAAAACAATTGGTGCAGATCACAAGCTACAGAACAATACACAAATGGTGGCACAGTAATTCAGTGTACGATTCCTATAGTTCTTGCTACAGTACTAATTCAGAGACCTGTTTGTTATCTCACGTTTTACCGTAGAGGGTGCTACAATCCTCTGAATTTTTAACTCCACTGCAGAGGACCCCCTCCCGGGTGCCGGTAGCCTAGCCTAAGTACGGACCTTGTTGGCGTCAATGTGAAGCAACTTGACAAAACTAACTATGGGTGTGTTCGTTTCCTGGGGTCTAAACATTAGAGCTGTCACATCAAAAAGAATCTTATTATTTAAGAGTATTAAATAAAGTTTAATTATAAAACAAATTACAGACCCCTAGACTAATTTACGAGACGAATCTAATGAGGTTAATTAAGTCGTGATTAGAAGACGGTTACTGTAGCATCACTTTAGCAAAATATAGATTAATTAAGCTCATTAGATTCATCTCGAAAATTAGCACCAATCTGTCAATAGGGTTTTGTCATTAAATTGATTGAAATATTCATAAATAATAAGATTCTCTTTGATGTGACAGATGCTAAATTTTAGAGGAGGAAACGAATACACCCTATATTGCTTTGCCCTAACTCTCAACTATGATGGACGACAAGCGAAAGGATGTCTGCATTTATTACAAACACCGGAAGACATCTCGAATTGTGAGCCCACGTCACAAATATGGGGCAAATATACTTCTAGCTCAAAGGTAAATCGTGGATTACTATACAAAACCTAAGTAGTTAAGTAAACCAAGTAAAAGAATATAGACTTCTTCCTATTTCTTACTTGCAAGGAACCCATAAAATTTATTTGTCTTTATGACGAATTGACGATCATGAGAATATGTAGGTCTTTCAGTGTGCTATGCCAGTCCACAGAGCGCGTATCCCTTTTCTCCCCAGGAACCGTATCAGTCTGGGCGCGCACTTGTGGTACAGCGCAACGTACGAGGAAAATGCTGCGCGGTCCTGTGCGGTACACGTAGGTACCTTCCACGGACCGCGTCACACGCACGTCTTGACTTTGACGGGAAGTGATGCGCGCGCGCCTCTTTTTCCACGGGAGGCGATCGGCTCTGGACCTTCCTTCCTTTTTTCACTTTCATTCAGCGTCTTTAGGACTTTTTAACCTCCCCTCCCGCCCTTTTGTGAAGAAAGCGAGGGTAATGAGTGCGGTTAATCGCGCAGCACTCACACGGACATGACGTGTTCGGCAGCAAGCCACAAAGGCGGCCGAGTACGAAGCAGTGTTGCTTCGTCCTGTCGGGCATTGCCACGGCGCGACACGACCGGCAGCGCTTCCTGTTGGTGGAGTCGGGCCAGCATGCAACGGCTGTTGTGTTGCCGTGCGCGTCACATCACACGAAGGCCACGCGCGCGCGCGCGCCACCAGAGAAAAAGCCGTGTGCGAAGCGGTCACGCGGAAACTCTGGCGCCGCCGACCACCCGCCGAACCGCCTCACGCTGTGCGCGTTCCCACGCCACGCCACGCCGCCCAAACGCGTCATCTAGTGCCGTGCCGAGGACGCGCGCGCACGCACGGAGACGGAAACAGGGAAGGATCCTTTCACCTCGCGGGACGCAACGCGGGGAGAGGGAGGAAACCCGCGACCGCGACCGCCAAACCGTCGGGCGCAGCCTGCCTGCCGCATGCCGCGACCTCTATATAAACCCCGGCACCACTCCATCCCACCGCATCACACCACGAACGCAGAGTTCTCCACAGGCAAAAAGCAGAGGACCCACTTGCCTCGACCGCCACAGTTCCTCGAGCAGAAGGAAAACCAGCAGTGCCCGATGGCTCCCCGCGCCGCCGCCGTGACGCTCGCCGCAGCGCTGGCCGTCCTCCTCCTCGCCACCGCCGCGTCGGCGCAGGACGTCACGGCGCCGTCGTCGGCGCCCGCGCCCGCGCCGGACACCGGGGCGGCGCCCGGCCCGGCTTCCGCGGCGCTGGCCGTGGCCTGCTCCGCGCTGCTCTCCCTGCTCGCCGCGTCCCTGGCGCACTAGACTAGACCTTCTTCGTCAGGGCATGGGTTTATGGTGATGAATAGGTATATGCGTAGGCTCCTGTGTGCTCACAGATGCTAGTTTGACGAGTGCTGCTCTGCTGATCCAGTCGTGACATTCTTTTTGTACCATATATACACACTGCTATAGTACTATGTGCCTTTATATATATGTATATGTGTTTATGTACGAATAAATAAAGCTGGAGGATCCTGTCCTCCTCTTGTCGTATTATTAAAAAGAAAACAGAGAGATCCTCCGTTCATGTATCCTTGCATCCAGCTCTGAAAACCGATCTTTCTACCGCTTCTGATGTTGCCTATAAGCAGAAATCTCTCTTCAGTTTCCTGTAACGCCAAAGATGGATTCTGCAGTTTTCAAATTAACTCGTGGGGCTCACTTTACTTCGAAGAATGTTCATTGAGTAGATTTCACAAAACTACATGTTTTATAACAAAACTATGGGTTTCAGAAAAATGTATCGTAAAACTACATATTTAGGGCCTCTTTGTATCACAAAAACTACAAATCTAATAAAATGTATCATAAAACTGCACATTTAACAAGTTAATTTATCACTAAACTGGTTTTAACTTTGTAAAATCTGCAGTTTTGCAATTCACATAGACACTAAATTAGTAGTTTTGTGATAACAAATGTTAAATCTATGGTTTTGTAGTACAAGAATGCACTTAATCTTTAGTTTTGTCATACACTTGTTTAATTTTGTAGTTTTATGATAGTTTTGTCACAAAACCTTTAGTTCCGTTAAATTTACCCATGTTTATGTTTATATACAACACGGTTGGACGAAACCTTGCAACCTGTCACACTTCGACCATCACTCGCTTTTTTCCTTTCTTTCCATGACTTGTTTCCGTGTAAGTCATCGGTTCGTCCTTTTTCATGCGTCTGTTCCTTCTATTTGTTTCCCCCCTTTCTCAAGTTTATACTCTTGATTAGGGATATGCATTAGGCCCTGTTCGTTTCCCTCCTTCTAAAATTTAGCACTGTCACATAAAAAAGAATCTTATTATTTATGAATATTTCGATCAATTTAATGTCAAAACCCTCTAATGCGCTTAATTAATCTATGTTTTGTTAAAGTGATGCTACAGTAACCGTCTTCTAATCACGACTTAATTAACCTCATTAGACTCGTCTCGTGAATTAGTCTAAGGGCCTGTAATTTATTTTATAATTAAACTTTATTTAGTACTTCATAAATATTAAGATTCTTTTTGATGTAACAGCTATAAAGTTTAGACCCAGGAAACAAACACACCCGCTCATGCCCGTAGGTATCAATCATTTGAGTGACGACGGTTAAGACATTCAGTCAAACCGACTTCAATGTGCATGCTATTCATGTCAACTTTGGTGATATTTTATCAATGAAAAATGAAAAAGCAACAATAAACAGGCTAATCACGCGTGCCACAAGAATCGATCTGAACAACCTTATCATGACAATGCAGTGGAAACTTTAGGAATGTTTCGTTGATAACCAAATGTTTCAACACATTTGCTCACCACACTTCCGGTAAAATACGGTCAAGATTCGAGTCCATGACATGTGAGGATCACACTTTTGTTCACCACACTTTCCCAATCTCTCGTTAATGTACTGCAACAAGAACACTGGCTCGGTTTTCAAAATTCTGCAGTGATTTTGACTCGTGGGCTTCATTTGGAGCTAACTTTGGCGATATTTTGGTTTTCCTATACAAAACTATACAGGTACAGACCAGCATATTTGCCACAAGAATCGATTTTGACAGCCTTGAGGGCCTGGTATGACACCAAATTTACATCACAGTACGCATAGCATCACAGCCAATGGTCAATCCATCAGCATGGACACTATGGAGCAATGCAATGAGGTGAATCCCACAAGCACTCGCCAAGAATTTATTTGGTCCAGTAAGCCATCCGATGTGGATTACTGATTTGTCATTATATCTCCCCCTTTTGACGTACATTAATAAGTTATAACAGCCATATGACCACAGTTGACCCGTCAGTGTGAGACCCTTCCGACTAAACAGCAAAAGGAGTTTGAGGGAAGGGGAGTATTTTACAGAACCTTTTGAGCGATAGCCAGGTAAATGTTATACTGCATGACTCGCATCCCATATGGACAGCTAAATTTGACAAAGTTTTAGTTTTATAAGTTTTGTTTGGACATCCAATTCAACCACAATTATGATGGACATCTCCAACATCCTCAGGTCAAAGATGCTTCCTTAGGGTCATCTGGGTGTCTTGCAGGTCCTCGCAGCACTCCAAAATTTCTGCATTCAAGTGCGCGTCAATGTCAGGCATGTGGCTGAGATAAAGAAGATTATGGCTATGAATTTATGCAGCACACTAGAAAAATGGCAAAACTAGCAAATGATCATTGCCTTTGTTCAATTGGAGACAATGCAACCACCTAACGGAGACAAAATTGCAGTTTCCGAAGATGCCTCAAGGTAATGTGCTCTCTTCAGAATTTGCAAATAACTGGTGGAAACAATAATATCCCAGAATGCCTGGTTGAAAATGTTCCAGCTCACTTTGTCAAATAATGAAGTGGACGATATTGTAAGAGTGAAACATTTTAGAGAAAAAAGAGAAGGAAGAAAGAGCGATACAAAATTATGCACATAAGAATGAATATATCCCAGTCATAGTAATAATTTTTTAGACGCTTGCACTATATACATACAAATTGTTAATTTGGAATTGATCGGTAATGACACAGAAAGACAGAATTGCATGTAAACTTCATAAAGCATCAAAGGGATATCATTTCCAAATGAGTTTGTATGATTGTGCAAGTTATTTGGCCAGAACTAGAATCATAATGTGACCTGTGTACCCAAAAGTAGATCTTACATTTGACATATATACAGCTGCTGTTCCCTAAAGGTGCAACCGGCCGAGGAAGTCCGATAGTCTGGAAGGGAGATATGAAATTAAGAGAAGGAAAGTGCGGCGGAAAAGACAAGAGTTGCATAGATGCTGCTGGCAACATGTACATGTACCTAATATTTTTGGCAATTACTGTACTTCCATCATCAGCATCAAGATGACGCAGTACCACCTCTTCCATGCGTCCATCTCTGTAAATATGCTGCAAGATGGCCACAGGAGTAAATTAAATATTAAATGTATGACAGGACATCAAAATAACAGTTCACACCAAATTAGCAAGGAGAGCCATATAGGGGAATAAAATAGATACCAAGTTTCGTATCACTCAAAATATGCCTAACGGTAATTAAAATCCATCAAATGGATCATTGATATACAATAAATGGTTATGTCGTCTGGGCCCACCATGATCTGGGGTGATCAAAAAGTACAGTATAGTAGCACATAAATAACAAGGAGAAACAACAAAAGGAGCAGCTGTAGCTCCAGACAATGCATTAGTTGGATCTGGCAACCTTGAACAAGACATGCAATGCAAGACCAAACCAATAGCAACTCAATGGCTCCAAACTGATTCCATCTGATTCATTAAAGCTAAAGCTACTTAGTGCAACATTCAAATTGAATTCATCAATCAAGACAAAATTGCATTCAAGGAGTTTCCAGCAGAGCAACTAAACAAGTATAAGAAGTCCCCAGCCAGTTCCCAGATACAATTTATCTTTTACTAGACCAGATACCAGAGATAGCAAACAAGGAACCTGTCTGAACCAGGTTCAAACTCTACATAGCCAATGAATTTTTATTGACAGACCCTAACAGTAAATCAGCTGCTTACAATTCATATTGTTTGCAAGTAAAATTTTTACCCTGTAGAAACAGCTTGTACCGAAGGGGCAAGAGCCAGTTCCGAAATCAAAGTACTTGCAATCAATTGACCTGCAACAGTATATATTACAGATTAAACATTAAGAAATTCATGAAAATATAAAGTAAGAAACTGTATTCATCTTAAATTTTGCTTTTCATCTATGTTGCTGCTACGATTGGATCGATGAAGTAACAATAAAGAATATGATAAACCATGAAAATCTGAAATATTTGTAACATTCTGGCTCCGATTTAGAAATTAACACAGAATACTAAGGGACATAGTATGCAAAGCAACTAAAGATGGAAACATAAATCTTACTTGAGCTTGGATTTGTAGCTTTCAATGATCTCCTGTTTTTCTTCTTTTGAGAAGTACCAAAGAACACTTGGGATGACATAGTATGAAAGTTTGCGACATATTGGACATGCCCGCAGTGCTGAGTTCACATCCATGCCAGATGAGGGAGAATTGTTGCGCCAATTTCTGATGCATGCAATACAGAAAGGATGGTCACATTCAGACAACAACCCAAACTTCCTTTCAGCAGCAGTAGGCTTAGAGAGAACACGGTCCAAGCAAACACAGCATTCTATCTCTTGGCTGCGTTTCAAAGTTTCAAGGCGTTTGTGGTTTTTCTCACATAACTTAATGTGCTCCTCCCTCTCATCAGGACGATAAGGATGCAAACACATTTTTCCACAGGTTGTGCACAAGTCCCCATGCATTTGTGGGCAACTTTCCCCATAAGGACAGTTACCAGCAGCAGCAAAAGAGCAAATAGGCAGGTCAGCAGGCTTCATTGGTGTCTGGTTCTGCACAGTTGGACTCAGCGACCAGTCAATTCCATCCTCAGGAACAGTAGCTTGCTGAAAATCACTGCACCATGCAGGTTTACTTGCAGCATGTGCCAGCATAGATGTCTGTGTTGTTTCATTGTTTGAATCCTTTTGTTGTCCCATAGGAGGATGACTGGAACCTAAAATTTGAAGTGTAGATGCAACAGGTCTTGCAGTACTTGATGATGGAGGCGGCGGCAACACTCTTGGGTTACGAGAAGCTTTTACATGGTCATATCTGCAACGGCTCCCGTATGAGCATGCACCTTTTTGGTAAAATGTGCAAACCTGAGAAGAAATATAAAATATATCTGAGAAATATTAGAGGATATGCACTGTAACCACCAATATGGGATTAAACTACAGCTAATTTAGTAATGTATTACATTGTTTGGTTGATCACTCCAGTCATGGGAGAACTCACAGTACTCTCCTTTCAAGCAAGCTCCATGCATGTAGAACTTGCAAAGAACCCTGACAGATTGTGACATAACAAAAGACACAAAAGTAGACTGTAAAATCTATTGGTTTCATCTATGGTAGAAAAAAACTAAACTGAGACAAATAATTCATAGACACATTTGCTTCTCATCAAACAAGAAAAATGTGAATTTGAGGAAGGATTGCTTCTAAGACGTGTTTTGAAACATCGTCCTTCTATATAATTTTGACCTTTATAAGGATAGCAGGAATAAGTTTCTATTTTGCCAGGTGAAAAGAAAGTTGAATGCTATTAAACACATTAGACAAACTTTCAATACATGGACCACAAGGAGATTAGCATCACAGTAATTGATGCCCTACCAACAAAAACACATTTAATTATGGTTCCAAAAGAGTTTTATTTTAGGTTTCATATGGTTTTTTGCTTACTACACTGAAAAATAGTATGCATATTTCATTTCGTTTGGGCAAGCCATGGATTACTTCATAAACAATTCGTATATGATAGTCATAAGTACTTTGTGAATGAATATGAATGCAATTATATGGATTTTGGGTTACAAAAAGAGCAATTATTGGTGAAAGGCTTTTCCTGATGGATATGTACTGCTGTCAACAAAATTTTATAAACCACTATTTCATCAGACATATCATTAGTTTCTCTGTGATTCAGCTTAAAATACACCATTGAAACAAAAACTTTTAGCCGCCCATCCAGTGACTGTTCTGCATGGAAAGTAGCAACTATCGAACCAAACAAAAAACATCCGCCACAACTAAACTAAAATCAACCGGGAATATTTGATCTCGCAGAACTTCTATAGAACAAATTTAAAACTGTAGATTGTTGGACTATTTGATATTACATTTTCTAACTGAATAATACAAAACAGCATGCACTAGACCAAGAATCAACATCATCCCACTCCCCTACAGAGTAAAACTGCAAAGCAGAGCATCAGGATAATAATCCCTCATCTTCCCTACCAATTAAAGTAGCATGTTGCATGAAGCAAATGGAAGAACAACCAAGCAGACAACGATTCAACGAAACATCAACCCTGATTCCAGCTTTACACAGCTCAGGAGGCTCCAAAGTGTAAAATTCACCACTAAAACGTATCCCATTTAGCCACCCGCCTCTCCGCCGCCCAGAAGCCACGAAACATGAAGCGCCACGGCTCGAAGCAGGCTTCCCCCATTAACTGGCCGGTGAGTCCAATTCTCCGAAGCATAAAGGAATCGTCTCAGCGCGACCAACAACCCTAGCGCCCAAACAAAGCTCAATCCCAGCACTCGCTAGTGCCGTCATCGGCAATCCAACGCAACTTAATCGCCCAAGCAAAAATCGATCCATCCAACTCACCCCAATCGCAGCATAGCGAATTACCTCTTGGTCGACATGGCCGAGCCGTGCCGCGGCGAACTGAACGACAGGGGCTGGCCGTGGCGCTCGGGGGCCGAGAAGAGCAGAAGCGACCCGGGAGCGGGGATCGAACCCTCCGCCGCCGCGTCGCCGGGGGGCTAGGTCTTGCTTGGCGGTGGCGCGCTTCCCCTCCCTGGCCTCCTCGCTCGCGACGCCTCGCTTTTTTGGGGGAGTTTGGCTTCTGCGGGGGTACCGTATCCGGGAAAGATTCCTAAAAACAGGACGTGCGAAACGACACTTTTACCCCCGACAGATTTGTTGGAATGGGCACGGGAGTAATTTGACCCAGGTACGGTGGACTGCTGTTGACTGGGTGCATCACTCAGGGTCCCAGGTTGTAGGCGATGTTTTCGCATGCATTTTTCGTGTCCCAAAATATAAATATTTGTTTAATTTTTTACATATTTAATTTTTACTTTATTTAAAAATTCTGTGCAATTATATAAATATAAAATAAATTATATTCTAAAAATATTTAATAACAAAAAGGTTACAATAAAATGAATATTATTTTTTATTAACTTTTAACAATACGAATGGTAAAATATTATATTCAAAAATCAATAAATATTTATGCAATGAGAGAGAGTAGATTTGTATTAGAGTGACCCGTGAGTTTGTGAGCCCTTGACAAAAAACAGATGCATGATTGTAGATTCTTGTCCTATCATCTCCTGAATCCTAATGTGGCCGAGAAAGCAGAAATATATTTTCTGAAGCCTCACAGATTTAGGAGCAAAAGAGGAAATAGAGGCTGCAACAAAGAAAGCAACAAATGCATATGCTAAAAGTCGTAATAGTAGGCCATAAATCTTGAAAAATGATGAAAGGAGGATCAACTTTTGGCTCCAACTAAGGTCATGTAATCTCCAACGTGGCTAGAAAGCGGAAAAGAAATACTTGACTCAGATTATTATGATGAGTACAATTCACAAGATTGTCACATTGTCTCGAGAAACCAAACCGTGTATTTGTGTTTCTCCCTTCATCTCGATATTGTTGACATTATAGTAATTTTTCCTGAAGCTTGTTTTTCTACTTTTTTATTCCTCTATTCACCTTGTGGCTTTTTTTTTATTGGCACCTTGTGGTTTCGTATCAGTAGCTCGTGACCACAAGGCATCCACACGACGCATGACGGATCTGATTAATCGCTAGTCAGTCACTTTGGTTGTGAAGGTAGATAGCGTGGGGAAGCGTTTATGTCATATAAAATGAAAAATTTGTGCAAATGTAGAACATCAATTGATACGGGGCAGAGAGAATAGATAAAATTGATATATGGCCCCGTTCGTTTCCTGCCCTCTAAAATTTAGCGTTGTCACATCAAAGAGAATATTACTATTTCTGAATATTTCGATCAATTTAATGACAAAACCCTATTGACAGATTGGTGCTAATTTTCGAGATGAATATAATGAGCTTAATTAATTTATGTTTTGCTAAAGTGATGCTACAGTAACCGTCTTCTAATGACTTAATTAACCTCATTAGATTCGTCTCGTAAATTAGTCTAGGGGCCTATAATTTATTTTATAATGAAACTTTATTTAGTACTCCTAAATAGTAAGATTCTTTTTGATGTGACAGCTATAAAGTTTAGACTCCAGGAAACGAACACACTCAAAAGTTTGTTCGTTGAAATCACTTTTCTTAATGTTTATGTTCTACCATTTGGTGTTTAGCACAAGTATATCAATCTATAACTTGCACATTACAATCATATACGAACTCTCTTCATTTGGCTAGTATCTGTTACAAACTTACAATGAAAGTGTAATATATATGAGAAATAATCTTAGCTTAACATGTTATCTTAATTTTGGTCAAGAAAAGGAGGCATTGTACTCACTCTCAAAGGCTAGACTCAAAGAAAAAAGGAGGAAAAAAAATACCAACACTGTTATTATTGATTGTAAGATATAATGCCATGCACTTGCCGACGACAGTAAAAAAGTCCAATCAAAATCGCTGTCTGATTGACCGTACATGTCAAAGCAGGACATTTCCATGAACTATCTTTTCACTAAAATCAAACTTGTCAGGATCAACATATATATTCCCTCTGTTTGCTGATATTTGACACGGTGGAACTATTTCCATGTCAATCAACGTCATACATTAGCTAATGGAGAGTACAAACACTATCCAATCCCTATATCAGCTGTACAATCTAATGTAGAATACAATATACCGAGAATCAACAAAAGCTGAATTCCTCCTTCTGTACCATCAATTGGAGCAACCCATAAGAAAAGCAAGGTTTACTTCCTGTCTTTGAGAAGTAATCCATCTACGAAGCGGACCCTTTTGTTTGCTCAATTTCCAATGCTTGTTCTGCAACCATGATACATGAATCTGTCTCCAAACTTGAAGCCTCCCTGTTTCCCGTTAGGGAAGGCGCTCTCGGTAAAGATAGAGCATCAGGGCTGCATTGTATATCAGGTTGGATCCCCACTTGATCGATTTCATGAAGTGCAGGTGAGAGATACTTGGCAACCGTGATAAACAGAGCAGATCCGTCATCTAACTCAGTCACACTCTGCATAATTACTCATAACTGTCAGCATACCATTTTCAAGCATTTTACATGTAAAGAATAGCACAAATGCACAGTGGAACAGGAATTGCCTGAATTTTTCCTTTGCCAAAGGTTCTGTGGCCGACCAGAATAGCACGTCCATTGTCATGTAATGCACCTGCCAGGATTTCACTTGCACTGGCGCTCTCCTCGTTTACCTATGTTTATTCACATAAATACAAAGCAGAAATCAAGTAAATTAAGCAAAGATTTCTATCTAGCTAAATAAATGAAAGTAGACAGTGATATTTATGCATGACACTACTAAACAAAGCATATGACGATGTAACTTGTTTCATCGCAGAAAAATGATGTGGAATGTAAACTATAATATATAAAAAAAAACAATATCCAATCTATTAGAAATTAGGTTATTCTTTTCATTAAGAAGAATCTTGAAAGCGCAAAACCACTAAAGTTGTATGCCAACTTGAACTAGTTGACAACCAAGTTTGAAGTTTCTAGAACAATAGTGACAAATTGACTCCAGGTCCAGGTTCTGTAATCAGTTAGAAAATCCACATCACGATTTAAGAAAAATGTAATATGAGCGGTACCACAGAGGTTTAATTAACCAAATAAACGATTAGCATGGCAGTATAGTTATTTCACCATCAAATTTTGTATCCATACATAATGCAAAATAAACATAGTAAAGCACAGGATAGAATAACTCACAAGAACAACAAGAGGATCATGCGTCAAAGAATGGCCTTGGGTCATGTTTATCGGTAGTACATCTCCGTTGCGGTCAACAGTGTTGACAAGAGTTTCATCTCCATCCAACCATATTTGAGCTACATCAAGACCAGCTTTCACTAAACCACCCTGTTCGAAATAGCAAAATAAATAAAAACATGGTATATCCATCGAACTTCTGAAGACTAATCATGAGTTAATGACAGAAGTACACTAACCGGATTGTTCCGCAGGTCAAGAATATACGATTGGACACCCTCGTCCTCCATCCTTTTTATGGCATTTTCCATTTCAGCAGCAGCAGTCTGGTTGAAAAGAAAGAACATTCCACGGTTGGTTTTAAAATAATAATAGACAAAACACTAAAGAACTACTTCAGTGTTAAGTATTAAAGATAAGCAGGAAAAACAAGCCCTTGAACTTTGAATCCTGAAGAGTCAATAATTTTTTCTGAAATTGGAAGAATCTATTCCTGTAAAATGCAATGTGACCACATACATTAGCATCTATTCACTAGAAACAAATTTCCTTTGTTATAGCATAGCTGGTGTATGGAAGCATCAAAATATTTACGTGCCCTTTATATAACAATTTCACCAGAGAATTTGTAAAAGAACCATTTCCTCACCCTAAGAAATGTATTTGTAATTAGTAACGACATACTAAGAAAAGTAATCAACTTTATAGAACTAAAGTTTTAGGTTGAAACAAAAAGAGAGAAAATATGAAAAGCAGTAGTATTTACCTGAGAAAAGGCAGCTAGTCTTACATACCCAGTTTTGCACTCTTGGCCATTATTGGACCTATGAGAAATGATTGTGGTTGATAGAGGTGAAAGGTTGATAACCTCACGAGGTATCTGGACCTGTTGAAAGAAAAGGTGGACTATATAAATTTTGAAACACCTCATGATATTCTTCAACGATTCTCTTTTGGCTAATGCTTATAGAAATTGAACATGAAAATGACCCACATTAGAAAGATCTAAAATCAAATTTTAATGTAATGTGGGCAATCAGTTAGGCATGTACCTCTTTTTGTCTAATTTTGCCACTCCTCTTGTTTTCAGTGCTCTGCCGATATGATTGAAAACATAAACAATAAGATCAGTCCAGATATTTCAACAGCTTCACATCTATGTTAACAAGAGTATATAACTGGGAGTTCTGGGATACTGCAATATAACAGGAATCTAAATATCACAGTAGTAGATTTTTCAATGCTATAAGAAAAAAAATCATTACTCGGTACCTAAAAGTTCTGTGGGGGTTCTCAAGTTGAAGCATGTCTCAAACCCGACAAATAATGTAAAGCTACGGGCAAGTGAATAAAAGATGCTGAGGACAGGGAAATACATGTAGCAGTTTCACTTTCACTGTTGTACCAACACGACCTCTAAGTCTCTGAGCTGCAGCCTCTCCATCCAACCCAGAAACACTCTTCCCTTAAGAATCATACAATACCATCGTCAGTACCAATCCTCATGGACAATGGAATCTGAATTTAGGATAACTTGCTATACAACAATTGGGGGAAAAAAAGATAATGCATAATTAGCATATTCTCCACCTTAATTAGCTTTCAATTATAGCAGAATAAGAATCAACACATGCGAAAAAATTAATCTAGTTTAAACATAAATTTTACATGACACAATGGATTAGTACTAATTTGCCCAAATCATTGCTCAAAGCAATTTTCTGCCAGCTTTGAGCTGCTCATTAAAAAAAGTGGGGCGATCAAAGTATCTGAGTAGTATTAGCTAATTATCTGGCATCCCAACACTTCAATACTACCGTAAGGATTAAAGTGCGTTATTATTTAGCGTTGACCAAATATAATGCTGAAGTCAAATAAATATCACATGAAAATATAATCGATGACAAAACCTTTGCATTTACACATGAAACTGGGTCTATGTGTTATGCCATGTGCAATCAATAAAACACCTTATAAGAATGTTAAAGAAAGTAAGATACCATCTATCTCCACTAGCTCATCGCCTTCTCGTATGCCTGCTCGATCAGCTGGGCCTCCCTCGATGCAGTCCATAACAAGCTGCAGCAGTCATGGGAGTGAGAAACACTTGCATTCTTGTAAGATGTCTTCTCACGGGAAAAAGTTAACTTACCAAGCGTCCAGAGTTTGGCTCCCTGTTTATGAACACCCCAATTCCCTGAACATTACCATCACTTCCAATCCTAAAACTCTGGTATTCCTGCATCTCAACAATCATGTAAAGGCTTGTCACAGCTAGCTCAGTCTGGGCTTGTGCAGGTTTTCGGCTAATAACAATCATCAAAGTCCCAAATCATGTGCACCTTTGGGGTGATGATCTTTGTAAATGGGTCTCCAAGTGTGGACAGCATTCCCCTGATCTTACTGTAGGCAGCATCCTCTGATTTGAGTGGAAACATCTCCACCATGGTTTGCTGCAGTTTCTGGTCCCAATCTGCAATATCGAGCAAAATCACTTAAAACTGGAAATATGTTTACTTTGATTTGGGCGACAGTTCTAGAGTTTTGCAGGAGCTTTTGACCCCTGCGTTTTTCAACCCTGTTAATGCAAACTCAATGCAACTATAACCACAGTACCGGCAGCTTCACTTCACTTATACCAAGTTATCACTTGAAAAAGAACAGCACCATTTCGTCACTTAAAATAAAAAATTGTTATACCTTGGTGGTTGAATGTGGGATCGACGAAGGTTTCGCGGATCAGGCCCCACGCCTCCACCAGAGTCCTCTGCACCCGGTTCACCTGCAAATAACCAAAGTAGTCAGGTCACCAAAAGTTTCCTCTTTTCTTGGAACATGACGTCGTACGGGATGCCTCGTATCGGGGAATCTACCTCGCGCGCCTTGGACACGGGGAAGGCGACGGTGAGCGACTCAGCCCGCGCAGGCGCTGGCGGCAGCGGAGACACGTCTCCAGCGAACCCGGTCAGCGATACCACGGCGGCGGCGGCGAGCCCCGCCGCCGCCTGCCGCACGGACCGGCCGCAGTGCTCCGGCTCGGAAGCCCGGACCGCCGGCGGTTGCTCTCGCCTCTCCGACCGTACCCGGAGCCTGGCTCTCCCCGCAAGAACAGCCGGCGGCGGCGGCGGCGGCCTGCGGACCCGGCGCGGAAGCTGGCGCGGGGCGGCGGCGAGGGAACAGTCCACCATTTCCATGGGAGCGGTGCGGGAAAACTGTGAGCTACGGTCCTTGCGTGCACGCCGGATATAAGGGGGCCGCCGGACCGGAGACGTCCACGGCAATCTTTTGGGTGTGGCGGCCTCAGTCGTGGAGCTCGAGCAGCTGGTGGACGGGAGGAGATCCGTGTGGGGGGATCTTCCCGCGCGTCCACGTCGCGGATTCAGGTTCTCACACGTATCTCGGTCCGGCGTTTGGGTGGTGCTGCGGCAGACAGATACTACCGGAGTATCCCGGTCTTTGTTTTCTTATGGAACATATGCTTCTTGTTCTGTCCATACACGCTCATCAGTCATCGCGGTCTTCCTGTATCTTATAAACTAGGGTGTCCTGGCGCGGTACGCCGCGCCCAAAAATAAAAACAGTCTGCAGTCATAGTTTTTTGTTCGTTCTAAATGTGTAAATAAACATTCTAAATGTAAATAAACAGATGCCAGCTATTTTTTTTTTTTGTAAATTTTCAAAGGATTCCTCATAGAAAGAAAAAGTTTATTTGGAATGAAACATCAGGAAAGATGGGGTACTTTTTTAAGAAAATGGTAATTCGATGACGTGGACACACCTAGTCCACATTTTGTATCTTCTTCTTCCTTTCACTCCGCCATTTTCTTGGCAGTAAAGAGCTCATCTGCTCATGCGGTTCTTTATTTCTTGGCAAATCTCCCACACTCTCCCTCTGTCCCTCTCCCATGGAGCGGCAGCAGCAGGTCGTCTGGCACGGCCGCCATGGCTCAGCCAACCGTCGAGGAGAGAGCAGAGTGCACATGCCGTGCAGCGCGGCACTGCGAGATGCAGCAGCCCCACCAACCTCGTTCTTGCGGTGCTGCGGCTCGGGGGTGAGGAGGTGGCAAGTGCATGGCCAGGCACGCCGTCTCACGGCCACCACGCTGCGCTCGCGCTCTAGGCGTGGCGGTATCAGCGTGGACGGGTCCGAGAGTAACCTCCCCGATGGGCTACGGGGCAACAACCGGGCGTGGGCCTAGCTCGAGGGCCCTTCGCCTCCGCACGAGCTCGACTGGGCTCCCCCTTGACTGCTCGCATGACCATCACGTCGAGGTTGCCTGCTCACATGAGCTCAAACAGGCTCCCCCTTGGCAGCTTGCACGACTATCACGCTGAGGTCGCCATCATCGGGGTCGGTGCGGGGCATCGAGGGGGCACCAGGTGGCGGCGACTGGCCTTCCCCTTGCCTGCTCACATGACCATCAGGTCGACCTCGCTAGGGTGCTGCAGGCGCAACCGGCGTGGAGGATCAAGGAGGTGCTGGCTACCGGCGAGATGATTCGGGAGCGGGCGATGGGATCAACCACAAGTCCGTAAAAAAATCGCCACGAGATGGGCCGTGGAAAACATACGGCTGAAAGAGCGCCACGCTACGGCATAGAAAAAGGCCACGATAGTAAAAACTGACGTGCCGACCGAGAGAATGTGGCCACGTACGCTAAAACGTCCTCCGTGTTGCTAGGCGTTGCTGCGTCTACTTTAGACTA
>JAUNZO010003923.1:0-187183 GCA_031894775.1 Chloris gayana | reverse complement strand
CAAGCCAACGTGTTATCGACCGGAGCCCCGAAGATCCCCGCACGAAAACAGTAAAGACTTGACAGAAAATTAGGGTTTGGCGATGCGCCGAAAGTTGTATTGGATGTGAATCGAGTTTATAGGTTACATCCGAGTACAAATTTATACCCAGCACAAAGAATCCTACTCGGACCCTCTTCGGGCCGATTTCCTAACCGACTAGGATCCTTTTCCAAAATTAAACTATTATTTCTAATTTTACAACGTGGGCCAGGCCCATCAATGTTATGCTCTTCTCGTTGGCGTCCGCGCACGATTCTCGGGAGGGACGCGCCCTTACTCGCCCAAGCGGCCGTCGGCCTTCTCGCCCACCGGCCCTCTTTGACCTATAGTCGCCGACAATGGGTCCCTTGGTCAAAAACCGGCGTCAACGAGTACTAATTACCTACTTAACCTTAATCGTGACACGGGATGTCACAGCCCTCCCCCTTAAAGAAATTCTCGTCCCGAGAATCGGTACGAATTAACGAGAGGGAGTACGAAATTTACCGATTTGTGTGACGCGAGGAACTCGGGAAAATTCTTCTCTAGAAAATCCTCTTGTTCCCAAGTTGCTTCTTCTTCGGTGTGGTTACTCCATTGCACTTTATAGAAGGTGATGGTGCGATTGCGAGCTACTCGGTCGTTTTGATCAATAATCCGGACGGGGTATTCGGGGTAGGAGAGATCTTCTTCTAAATGATCGGTGTCGGAAATGACCACATCTATCGGAGGCTTCAAGCATTTCTTGAGTTGAGAGACATGGAACACATTGTGTACTCGAGTGAGGCTTTCCGGTAGTTGCAATCGGTAAGCAACCGCGCTATGCTTTTCCACGAATCGGATAGGGTCCGATATAGCGGGGTGCTAACTTTCCTTTAATTCCAAACCGAGATACGCCCTTATTCGGAGAGACACGAAGATAAACATGATCTCCCTTCTCAAATTCCAATGGGCGTCTCCTCTTATTAGCGTAACTCACTTGACAAGATTGTGCGCCTTTCATGTTGGCTTGGATTTGTCGAACCTTTTCTTCGGCTTGAGTGACAAGATCGGGACCAAAATTTGTTCTTTCTCCCGCTTCCGACCAATTTAAGGGTGTACGACAAGATTGACCATACAACGCTATTGTTGTACGAGAATTCGACGAACGGAAGGCAATCATCCCAATTCCCTCTATTTTCCATAGCACATGCTCTCAAGATATCCTCCAAATATTGATTCAATCTTTCGGTTTGTCCATCCGTTTGAGGGTGATATGTGGAACTTCTAATGAGAGTGGTACCAAGACAAGAATGCAATTGCTCCCAAAAGCGAGATACAAATTGCGGACCTCGATCGGAAACAATGGTTTTAGGTACTCCATGCAAACATAACACTCTTGAGATGTATAGCTCGGCATACTTCTTGGTATTATAGGTGGTATGGACGGGAATGAAATGTGCGGACTTAGTTAATCTATCTACAATAACCCAAATTGAATCATGCTTCCTTGATGTGAGAGGCAATCCAACGATAAAATCCATAGCAATGTCCTCCCACTTCCAAACAGGAATTTTCAATGGGTTCAATAATCCGGCTTTTCTCAAGTGGTCGGCTTTCACTCATTGACAAGTATCACACCCGGCCACATACCGTGCAATCTCACGCTTCATGCGTGTCCACCAAAACTTTTCTCTTAGGCCGCGATACATTTTGTTGCTACCGGGGTGTATGGAATATTTAGACAAATGTGCCTCATCCATTATTTTCTTCCGTAATTCCATATTCTTCGGAACAACGAGACGTTGGTTGAACCATAATACACCATTGTCATCTTGTCGGAAACATGTAGCTTCATCTTTCTCAATCTTTTGCCGAATAAATTCCATTCCTTCATCCTTCTTTTGTGCCTCAATAATTTCCTCACGAAGGGTAGGAATGAAAGCTAGATTATATAGTGAACCATAGGGAATGACTCGAAAACTTGGTTCACTAGAATCTAAAATTTCCGAATCTTTCATAGAACAACCGGCAATATGATTGCATTGATCCTTGCGACTCAAAGCCTCGGCAACCACATTAGCTTTACCCGGATGGTAATGAATTTCCAACTCATAATCCTTGATTAATTCCAACCATCGACGTTGCCTCATGTTTAACTCTTGTTGGGTGAAGATATATTTGAGACTCTTATGATCGGTGTAAAGATTGACAAGATTTCCAAGTAGGTAATGCCTCCAAGTTTTCAAAGCAAGGACAACCGAGGCTAGTTCCAAATCATGGGTGGGGTAGTGTTGTTCATGCTTGCGAAGTTGACAAGAAGCATAAGCAATGACACGACCTTCTTGCATTAGTACACACCCTAGACCGGTGCCGGATGCATCACAATACACGTCAAACGGCTTGGTGATGTCGGCTTGTGCTAACACCGGAGCGGATGTTAAATGCTTCTTGAGAGTTTGAAAAGCTTCTTCACATTCACGGCTCCATTTAAACTTTGCATCTTTCTCCAACAATTTTGTCATAGGCTTGGCTATGCTTGAAAAATTGGGAATGAATTTCCGATGATAACCGGCAAGACCGAGAAAGCTTCGAATTGTCTCACCGATCTTGGGGACTTCCAAGTAAGCACTTCTTCAACTTTACTCGGGTCAACGGCAGCACCTTCCGCGGAAATGATGTGACCCAAGAAAGGAACTTGCTTCAACCAAAATTCACATTTGCTAAATTTGGCATACAATTGATGATCACGAAGCCGTTGGAGAACAATGCGAAGGTGTTCGGCATGCTCTTCTTCGGACTTCGAATAAATAAGAATGTCGTCAATGAAGACCACGACAAACTTATCCAACTCGGGCATGAATACCGAATTCATCAAGTACATGAAATGAGCCGGGGCATTTGTGAGCCCAAAAGACATGACGAGATACTCAAAGAGACCATACCGCGTAGAGAATGCGGTTTTTGGAATATCTTCGGCTCGGATCTTGATTTGATGGTAACCGGATCGGAGATCAATCTTAGAGAAAACCTTAGCACCAACTAATTGATCAAAGAGAATATCAATCCGAGGGAGCGGGTATTTATTCATGATAGTTATCGCATTGAGAGGGCGATAGTCCACACATAGACGTAGCGTCTTATCTTTCTTCTTCACAAAGAGAGCGGGACATCCCCACGGAGATGAACTAGGGCGAATATATCCTTTATCCATAAGCTCACCCAATTGCTCTTTTAAGATTGCTAGCTCATTGGGAGCCATCTTGTACGGCCTACGGGAAATTGGTGTCGTACCGGGTTGGAGCTCAATTTTAAACTCGACATCCCGATCGGGTGGCATGTCCGGCAAGTCATCCGGGAACACATCGGGAAACTCACATACCACGGGAATATCCTCAATCCTTTTTCCCTCAAGATGGTAGATTTTTGAAGTGGAGAATGTGGGATGGGGTAGTCGGAGAATAGACGGACCATGGAGTGGTGAGTTTAGGTGAACTTCTCGGGAATCGATGTGCAAAACGGCTTTATGGAGTTTCATCCATCTCATACCTAGAATTATGTCTATTCCTTGCCCACCCAAAACTATGAGAGAGGAGGGGTATACTTTTCTTTCTAGGTTTAGGGGTACTTGCCTCAACTCTAGGTTTGTTTTTATTTTTCCACCGGGTGATGTGATGATATAGGGAATATCCAAAACGGTAGGAGTGAGTTGTAATGTTTTTGCACATGCTTGACTAATGAAATCATGAGTTGCACCCGAATCAAAAAGAACCAAAGTGGAGTGGTTGTTGACCGAAAACATACCCGAGAGTACCGGTTCTCCCGCTTGAATCTCTTCGGCCGTGGTGTAGTTGACTCGGCCATTCTTAGCATTTGGAGTGGAGGCTTGATTGCGGTTCCCATTTCCATTATTCCCATTGCGGTTTTGGTTGTTGTTGCCACTTTCGGAACCATTGTTGGTGGTGTTGTTGTTGTTGTGGCCCGGGTTGCGTGTCGGAACACGGCAATCCTTTGCAAAATGATCCGGACGTCCGCAATTAAAGCACGGACCTTGAGGACCGGGCCTAGCACCTTGGTATTGCTGCTGTGGAGGGCGGAACGAAGTGGTATGCTGCTGATTTCCACCGTGAGAGTGGTGGTGTTGTTGCGGCACAAATTGGCGTGAGCCCCCGTCGGCGGCAATGCGGCCCGAAACTTCTGTCCGGACGGGGAAGTGATAGCTAACTTGTACATGGGCGGAGCGGAGCCGGATGGATTTTCTACGGCACGCTTCCTCTTCTTGTCCTCTTGGTGAGCACGTATAGCATCTTCTTGCACAATTGCGGCACTCATCAAGTCATTGAACGTGTCGGTAGTGACTTGGGCCAAGCGATCTTGCAACTATGGGCTTAGCCCCGAACGAAAGCAATCCTTTTTCTTGTCATCCGTGTCGGCATGATAGGATGCATATTGAGCCAAGTAGTTGAACTTCCGTGCATACTCTTGCACGGTTCCGGTTCCTTGCTTCAAATTGAGGAACTCTTGCAACTTGCGATTGATGAGACCGGCGAGAGATGTGATGCGCGCGAAACGCGGTGCAAAAGTCCGGCCAACTCACTTGAGTACCGGCGGGAAGGGCGGCGGTGAAACTTGCCCACCATGCACTAGCGGAGCCACGAAGTTGTTGAGCCGCAAAGAGAACCTTTGCGCCGATGTGCAATTGAGGAGAGCAAACTTCGACTCAATGATGCGGAAGAAATTATCCGCCTCCAAGGGATCGGTAGTAGCTTCACCAAACTTGGGCGGTTGAGTGGCCCAAAAGTCGGCATAGGTGGAACTCCTCGGCCCTTGGGGTGGCGGTCCTTGGCCTTGTCCTTGGTTGGTTTGGCTTGCAAAGAACAAGCGGAACATCTCGTTTTGGTTGGACACGAGTTGTTCCAACGGCGTGAGAGGTGGAGGGTTAGGAAGTTGCTCTTCCCTCGCACCATGACCACTGCCGGAAGCTTCGCCACGACGGGTGTTCACCTTCTGTCATATATGAAAATTTTCTCACATTAGCTCATTTGACCAAGAGCTAAAATAGCAAGAAAACATAACATTGGACATAAGGGACCAAAAATTTCAGCTTGCATGTACGAAGGAAATATTGATGAAATAGGCATAACGCATTGGCAACACACACATTCCATAGATTCCAACATAGCTAGCAACATGATAGAAATTTTTGATACACGGGAAACCACAAATCCGATACAACACGGTCTTAGGTTACATCACAGGTGACCCATAAACAAACACAAATCTCGGGGAGCTTAATTAACAACACGCGGTTCGTTTTTCATACACGGTTACATGCCTCACGAGATCACAAATCCTACAACACATAGAGCTACGACCATCGGTCGTGACAACTACTCGTCGTCATCGCCGTAGTAGTCGTCGTCACCCCTCATGGGAGAGGGTGATGCTCAATGGTGGCGTTGTTATGCGCGATGGTCGCTCGGGCGTTCCGGAGGTCTCCCTCCAAAGCATCCCTAGCGCCCTGCGTCTCCAGGAGAGTAACCTCCAACTCATCCTTCTCTTCAAGAAGGGCATCCACCTGGCCAGAGAGGACGTAGTTCTCCTCATTCGCGGCGGTGAGCTGGGCATCACGCTCATCGAGCGTGGCCTGCAGAGCTGCAGCTCCATTGCCCTCAAGGGCAAGGTTGGCGTCGTGGAGCTGCTCGAAGAAACTCCAACGCTCCGTCTCGCTATACTCGAGCTGCGTACGGAGGGTGTCCACCTCGGTAGTGCGCTCGGCTAGCTCGGCGGTGCGGGCAGCAAGCTCGGCGTCGCGGGTGGTGAGGGTGGCCTGCAGGGCAGCACGCTCCTGCTCCAACTCGAGCAACCGCCTCGCGAGGTTCTCACGGTCCAACATGAGCTTGTCGGGGGCCATCTGTCGGAGAATTTTGAAACACAAGTCAAAACTCAATATCCAACAACAAAACATGCTAAATAAGTAGAGCATGAATGATGGAATGGCACCAACTTAGCAAAAGATACAACAAAACCTTTCGCACAATCCTAACACGGGTTCCATTTTCTGGACACGTTTGACACGTTACGAAAACCCAATTTTTACTCATGTTTCTGGACAGAATTAAAATTTTTGTTTGTTACAAACGTTTTAGACAATTTCTTAAGCTTTCCAACGCATCCTAGAACAGCTCAATCCAACTTGTCGTTTGAAAGTTATGAATGATCTACGACAGGGACAGAACCGGAGCACATTCTGGAATTCCAGAATACCTCTCTGTAATGGGCCGTTCTAGCTACGTTCCAGATTTTTGCAAGACCTGAGACTAGAAGATTGTTGGAGTTCATAACACAAGCTTTCCAGAAAGTCTTTATTTGCCTTATTTGGATAAGTAATTTGGAAGTTATGCTCATTTTCGTGAAAATCAAGAATTCTGCCACGTTTTGTCACGTTTTAGTGTTTCGGTTCTTCATCTTTTTGTGAGAATTAAACTAGGTGATCAAGTTTTTGGTGATTGTTCCATTTGGATGAGTTCACATGCATATGTTTGACATGATGAGATGATATGTGAGTATGATGGATGCTCAATATGTCGTTTCGTACGTCCTCACAAAATTAAAGACCGCGCCCGCCGATACAAATATCGGACAAGCGCATCGGTGGCACACACACCTCTCACACGATACTACACGAACTAAAACGTTGTTATGTACCTGCAAGAGATGGATTCCAGAAACATTACATCAAATTCAAAAGAAACAAGCCAAAAATAAATCCATGTCACCTCGCCTCACATGGAGAGCTCTCGAATAAGAGTGTATTCGAGTCACACCAGTTAATATTGTGCAAAATTGACCACACCCAATTTCATACCTTTGCCAAAGCCGTAGTTGCAAAATATTTAAACAATCATAACACGGGGTTAGTTTTTGCCACCATTCTATATAGTCCTTATGTTGGCCTTTCTATCTAGACTCGTACCTCACCGTGACACAAAAACGGTTTTAAGATTTTTAGAATGAGTATTAGCGTGACGCAAATCCCAAGTCGGCTCGATACCACGTGTCACACCCCTATCCCGAAAGATAGTTAAGTGTGGTACGGATCGCCTTGGGAGATGATTGACGAAGCAACCATACATAGCATCACATTAACAAACATACACGATTTGCAAGGTTACATAATTATGTCTTGATTACAACATAGAGTTCGAATAAAAGATACATTAGGTTCGAATAAAAGTCTTACATAACCATAATCTTTGTTCGAATAAAAGTGCGGAAGCGAAAATACGACTCGACGATACATAGATGGCTTAGATGAACCATGCCGGCCTAGGTCATGGCTCACTCCTCATGGGTCGGAAAGCTAGGGACCCATTCGATGGTCCACTCTTTGGGCTCTTCTCCATCCCAAACAACCTTACCACAACAATCGCAAAACCCGGCTTGCGGGAAACCTGTAAATCAACATGTAGGGGCAAAGCCCGAGTATCTAACATACTCCGCAAGTCTTACCCGTCAAATTGGTCATCTAAGACCGACTCCTAGATGCATGGGGCTTGACCGGTTTAACTTGGCCTTTTTGCATAAATAGCACCTATGCTAATTAGGTTGGCAATTTTATTACTTAGCCAAATTAATAGGGTTGTTGTATAAAAGAAACTTTAGTAAGCATGCTAACAATACAAGAGTTTGCAATACAATTTAATATCAATATAAAACAGCAAGCTATTCAATCTCTTTCCATTACTACACATTGCGGACTGCTCGAATCAAGTGGTACTCATTAACCGAGAGGAACGGCGATAATTATCGAATTATTAATCCTGCAGGAAAGAACCCAAATGCACGACATACGCATCATTTAAGAACACGTATGGCCACCGTTCGCGAGTTCATCATAAAGTAAAACACGGGGCCACCGACCCCGAGTACACGTCCCCTTACGACCGTTCAACAACGCGTCCAAGGCTTAACCCATGTACTCTCCAACGGTCCTCAACCCGTGCAACCACCGTGCCATACACATCACCTCCGGGTCGGTGAGATATCCGGCTCACTTTACAACTTACAAGCTACATAGGTTTACCAATCCCCATAAGAAAGGTACGCAAGTGGTACACAACTCAAACTTGTTCGCGGAGCCACAATGGGATGTTCTCAATTTTAACCAAATTCATCATGTTCACATTTAATCATAAGCCATGAGTGAGATCCCCAATCTATCGTTGACTCCATAAACATAGCATAGCAATTCTAACGAGGATATGACACATAAGCGACATAGGACATATAGGAATTTATGCATGTGGATTTCCAATCAACGCCTAAAAACTTGAATGCACATTCATCATCCTTAATAGAGTGATAAAGAAGACATTTCAAAATAATAGGAATGCACCGGGCTTGCCTTGAGAGTGATCGAAGTTAGCACTAGCCTCACAAGCGTTGAGCGTTGCAATTGTCTCTTCCGGCGGGTTCAATTCGGCGTCGTCACCTAGAGGATGAAATGCAATGCATAAGTAACATGAATACAAGGTCAATGATGATGGCAATGCATATGCGCTGTTTTTGTAAGGATGTAAATGAATGAATTAACCAAAAGCTTTGTTTAATTAAACCCTAATAAGCATGAATACAACTCTTGTTCTATTTACGAGAAATTAATTACATGCACAAGCACAACCCTACTAGTACATGAGCAATGACTTGATTGCATAGACATGAGTGCGGTGGTTCTTGCAGGTTTAGCACTAACATTTAGCAAGTCTTTAAAATACAAATCGAAGAAACCTAGGCTTAAGTGTTTAGCATCACATGCGATGACGATTTCATTTTTAACAAGAATTCGATCTCACAAATTGTCACATACGTGAAATATATGAAATCTTTTGACTAAACCTGCCATGAAGTGCTAGGGGACATGGTGAACAGTGGGAATCACATAAACATGCAGAAACATAATTTTTAGAGATATGAAACTAATTACATATGTGCTGAAAATGACCTTTTAGGGATTCAGATCTAGGGTTTGCCAAATTAATTATTTAACATGCTCAAAAATTAACATGGACTTTTCTACACATGAACAGTACTAAGAGGAAATTAATTACCAAGTTTCATGCAAAAATCAATTATACAGATTTAATTAAAAATTAAATACAGAGAATGCAAGAAATGCAATAACTTGAAAAAATATGAGATGAAATGCAGATCTTCCAGTGCCAAAAATTCATGTATGCCTGGGTGAAGGTTTTTGCCAAGTGGCATCTCTTTTAGATTTATAGTTTTAAAGTTACGGCTTAGCTAAGTCTTCAGGGGCTGGCTTTTGTTATTTTTGTACAAATATGAAAACATGCAAATCTGACCAGCTCATGTTACTTTTATAAAAGTACAGATCTTCTAGTTTCCAAAACATTTTAGTTTGTAATTTTTGGACATTTCAAACGCGAGATATGAATTTTTCAAACTTGAATAAAGTTCGGATCTATTTACGGATCTGCCAGGAGGTTAATTTTTAAATGGGGCCGGGCCCGCGCGGCGGGACCTCGCCGGAGGCGGCCCGAGCTCGCCGGCGCTGGCGCCATAGGGCGCTGCGGTGGGTTCGAGAGGACGGGAAGGGGTCCATCCCGCACGGCGCGGCGTGGGGAACACGCCCGGGGGAGGCCGGGACTCGCGCGGCGGCCGGACGCCGGTGGCCACGGCGCGGCGGACGGGGGCCAACTTCGGCACCGTCGCGCGTGAAGCACATGGGACGAGGGGGTTCGCGCTTGGGGCAAAGGCTCCGCCTCACCTTGGGGAACAACGGCGTTGGCTTGGGCGGCGATGAAGAGGACCGGAGGTGGGGGCTCGACGGGAGCCGATGGTGGCGACGGCGGCGCAGCTCAAATTCCTCCAAATTCACGGTCGCGGCTGCACGAGAGAGAGCCGGAGCGGGAGGGGGTTAGCAGGGGTGCCTGCGCACGTGATTCGAGGGAGGGCGGAGTCTTGCTTGGACGGGGAGCTTGCGGCGGCGAAAATGGAGGCGGCGGCTCCCAACTCCTCCTGCTGCGCTCGGGAGTGAGGGGAAAAGGGTGGGGACGTGCTGCGGTCTGGTGTGAGCCACGAGGAGCTGGCGAGGTGTGGTCTTGGCCTCCGCGCGGGATTTTTCTAAGGGGAGGCGAGGGGGCGGCAGAGTGGAGGGCGGCCGGGGGTGCGAGCCATTCAATTCCGGCCGGCCGGGGTTGGGCGGCGCGTACAGGTGGTTGGGAAGGCGCGTTGGGGTGTGGGGAGTGACGGGACGGGGCGGGAGCAGACGCGCGCGTGCCGGGGCAGGCGCGGGAGGCGGCGGGCCGGCGGGCACGGCGCCATTGCCCGGCGGTCACCGTAGCTCGAGGCAGAGTTTGAATTTGAATCTGCGGTTTGGTATTTTCACTAAAATTCGTAGTTCTGGTGCTCCAAAAATGAAACCAAAAATATGTGGAGCTTCAGCACGAAGGGTTTTAATTTTCATCTAAAGTTCGAACTTCTAAAAGTGACTCCAAAAATTCATACAAAATTCTTAAACAGGAACGTTTCAGATTTGAATTTGAATTTTTGGGCATTCAAAACTTTACTCAAAAATTTTGTCAAAATGTTGTAAATTCATCTTTTGACATGAGCAATGCAGTGGTGCAAAAATATAGGGGTGGTGTCTTTATAATTTTTGCACTTCCCTTAGGGGTTGGTTAGGGTTAGGGTTTTAGTTAGGTTTTTCCTTTATTTCTTTTTATACTTCTTATTTTTCTTTGGGTAATTAGCATTGGTGCTTAGTGATTCATTAGCACAGTGTTTAGTGTACTAATTACCTACTTAACCTTAATCGTGACACGGGAAGTACTGTTGGAGAAGACAAGAGAAATTGCCCCCAAATATTTTTCAGGCTGCTACTAAGGTCATTCAGTGGGTCTTTCATTTGACACTTATTATGCGACACATCAGCAAATAAGATGACATGGCATGTTATTCAATATGAAAAAGGAGAGAAGCCTTTCGTTAAGATGAAAGGATGGTGACACTTTTTGCAAGTCGATGAAAGAAGAATGAAAGATGCATTGAGATTCTTTTCCTTTCATGTGTACAAAAAACATGAATTTCCATTGGTACATGTAACACCCCAAAATTTCTTATTTTGGGTTGTAAGCTCTTCAAAAATAAAAATCAAATTTATTCAATTAAAATAATATTTTTTGTTATGATTTAAGTTCATAGAAATTATTTAATCATATAAAAATAGCATAATTTAAATTATTATTTTTTTAAAGTATTCAATTTATCATTCAATATTTAGCTTTCAAATGATCATAAAAGTTTTTTTTGTTCTTGTAAATTCGTTGCCTTTAATCTTACATAAGGATTTACTTTATCTTTAAAATATTTAGTTTTATTTGAATATTTATTTCAATTGGAATAAAGGAAATTATTTTGTTTCTAATGATGCTCAAATATTTTATCAATATTTTGTTCCAGATTTAATTTTATTTTACAATGCTTAAACAAATTTGTTTTTTTAAATAATTCCTTAAACCCATGGGCTCCTATTTCTCTCCGTGTAGCCCAACTCCTTTTTCCGTCCAAACCAGCGCTTGGGTCACTTTTTTCTTCTCTCTCTTTTCCTACCTCGCTGGCCTAGCAGCCCACAACCTTTTCTCCTTTTTCTCTTGCCCACAGGCCAGCCAACGGCCCAGCAGCTGACCGATCCCCCTTCATCTTCCTCAGGCTCGAGCACAGCCGCCAGGAAACCGCCACCGCCTCCTCGTGTGCCTCGCGTCCCAAATCCCGTAACGGGCACCCCAATGTTTCAAATGGACGCAGCAACATCCCCTCTTCCAATTCCATGTGTTTTCGTCATCAATCGCGCACTAAGGAGCTTGTTGGTTCATCAATGGCGCCACTGGCCATTACTGATGTGATGAGGTCGTTCCTCTTCTTTTCCACGACTTCTCCGGCCTATAAAAACACCCACAGATGCCCCTTGATGTGTATACGGAATTCCTCATACCCTCTCTCCCTACCTATCCTGCAGATTGCAGTCCAACCCATCACCATCCCCCTTGCTGGCAATCGCGAACAGCCAGGGTGCGGTCAGTTCACCTCCCCGTTCCCGATGATCTACACAATATTATGCAGCAAATTTTTCCCAAAATGTGCGCATCAATTTACTCTCCAACATAACCAAAGCTCATGCTGAGAGGAGCCAATATGCCCCCACGATCTGCTGCGCCATGGCCGCCATTTCTTGTTTGTTCACATCCAGCACACGCGACGGAAGTCTTATGCTTTCAACGCCGAAGGTCGCACCATAATGTTCCTAGAGGCATCCAGGAACGCAGCCGGCGCTCGATCTGCCTTGACGCGACCTCATCCTAATCCATTGCATTGATCTCTCTGTCAGGTTAATTTAACACATCCATCTTAGGTTTCACATGTTCTATATCAGCTGTAACAATCTAGTGCAAACGAAATTGTTATATCATGCATCCAATCTACGGGAATGCAATTGTTTGCTTCAACCTGTCTGCACGCGGCTACAGCTCATCCACGTGCCATGTCCATCGTGCACTAGTTCATGAGCCACTATCCACGGGCGTGTAAACCTAGTACATGAGAATTTCCCGGTACCAAATAAATTCCAAAATTCAATTTCCGACTCTTTTACAATCTAGCCCTTCAAGTTCCATGTATTCAACCTTAATTCTTTTATCCTTTGTTGTTAAGCCCTCGTATTTTCCACAACTTATAATTAAGTCCTATCCTTTGCATAAAAACTCATGAAGTTTGTCCAATTTATATTCAGCCTGCCATTTACACTTTTGTCACTATGTTTCCTTGGAATTACAAACCCTTGTATGTTTAAAACTTCACATATTTCTAACGTAATTCCAATTTAGGTGCGTTTTACACCACATTGTTGTACAAGACAAACCCTTGGATTTCACCCTACCAACATATTCATCTACAATCCTTGTATCATGATCTTTTATATTTTATCCCTACACTTTCATGTATTTATCTATTCATCCTACAACTTCGTATACCATAACTTTATGCCTGTAATTCCAATTTAGCCGATTGTTCAGCCTCGAATACCCATAGAGACCTAACCTACCCATCCATTGCTTACTCAATGTTTTATTTTTCTCGGCTTATTATACTGTTTTATATATGTATGTTGTTTGTTTGTTTTTCCGGCTAGACATCGTTTAGAGAAGGAAGAGTTGGAGATTTATCAAGGCTATCAATTAGAAGATTTTGAGCAACAACAAAACGTCGGAAGAGGCAAGTGTCCTTGATGCACATTGCTCCTATTTCTCTATCTATCTGAATTTAAATTCATGCATGCTTGTCTAATTTGAATCCCTTTTAGGGTTTACTAGACTTTGTTATGATCCTTTTTTCTTGTCGCCTGGTTTGGGTGTAGTAAGTATAGTTGAGGGTACGTCATGCTTAGAATGCTTTGTGGGAATTAAAATATGACAAATAATAATATTGACTAATTATTTCACTTAAACTTAATCATCATGGGGTTAATCTTTTTTAGCAACATGGAAGTTAGGTAATCCCAACAAGAGGTTGTTGATGATGGTGTGGGTATGCACAGTGTACTTGGTATAGTACCATTAGGTTGCGGTAGTGCCTGTTTGGGATTCTAAGGACTGGTTTGTGGAACGCGTAACCATGACAACAACGCAAAGCACATGGCTGATATAGGTAGGCTTGGTTCAGTAGGAGACCACTTCCCGGCTTTGCGGGCGTCGAGGAAGGATGAAGGAAGGGTGTACTTCCGGATTCGGGCGAGGAAGGGTGTACTTCAAGCCACGGCGCCCGAGGGGCTTCCGTAGGAAGGGTGTACTTCCGTAGCGGTGAAACCTTAGCGTGGGCGTTTTGCAAGGTGGGGAGCTCTTTGAAAGACCATGTGGTGATCTCTTGGCCTTACACCTACGGAAGTGTTTTGGCAACATGGAGACTTTAGTCGCTGAATAGTGATGGAATCACCAGCCTGTGGGTAAAGTTGTGCAACCTCTGCAGAGTGTAAAACTGTTATAACAGCGTGCTCACGGTCACGAGCGGCATGGACATTTCACATGGACTAGAGGGGTTAGGTTGGATCTGGTGGGATAACCAAATTCGAGTGGTGTAACCCATAGGTTACTACAGGTGGGGTAACCTGTAGTTGTTTCGGGTGGGGTAACCCATGGTGTTGGTACAGGTGGGGTAACCTGTACTTGTCTAATAGGTGGGGTAACCTGTTAGTGTGATAATTTAGTAAATAAGTTGTTTTAATTAAAATGAACTTAGACATAGGTGTTATCTAAGCAGTAAACCTTGTGTTAGACTTTCCTTCTATAAGCTTGCATGCCATACTTTCCCCCACTTGCTGAGTACTTTATGTACTCAAATGTTGTTGCTCCCCTCTTTTGCATTATGTTGCCACTCGGAAGCCAAGGATGAATATGCGACCATTTGACGGAGACAATGGAGTGAAGACTAGGCATGCGGTCTTCTGATCGATTGCCTGTAGAGTTTGATGGCATCAATATTTAGGTTATATTTCCACTGTATAATCTTTTCATCTTTGTAATTATTTATCGATCTAATAAAGATATTGTTCTTTTATCACATTAATTGTCATGTGTGCATGAAAACTTGTTCCTGGGCACGCATACGGATGTACCCAGTTTCGATCTTTAAAACGGGGTATGACAGTACACCTATGCAACAACTTAATGTTTCATTCAGCCTATAAAACTGTGAAATGAAAGAATGCACTGAGAGATGCACTTTTATTTCACAGAATAAGATTAAAAAGCTGACATGTCATACTTGAAAAATATGAAAGAAAAGGGACACTGAGAATGGCCTAAAAATGATCTTTTGGGATCAATTTATTGGGAAGATTTTAGAGATGCTCTTAATTAGCTTGCTAGCGCATGTGCGGAAATTAACACTGCCCCTAGCCAACTTGGTCCGTTTGTCTGTTCCGGCCACCCTCGCCTACCAGCAAAATCCGTGACTCCTGGCGATAAAAACACGACTCCCGGAATGCATGGTCTCTGTTTTTATCCCATGAGAACTATGCATGGGCTCTGTTAAGCCGCTTAAAAGTAATGAAACAAAAAAGGCGGAGCCGCACAATCCCTATGTTACTTATCGGGTTCAAAGTGACTTGACAACGGCAAGGGGAAAAGCACTACGCGAGATTGTCGACGGTAACACTACAACAATCCTGTACTGTAGCCTCGCTCCGGACTAAATCCACCGTAGCGGTGGGTATGGTGGCACGAAATCCAGATCTACCGTCAGGAGGCACCACCGTCATGAATCTGCTCGCACCGCACTGCCTTGAACCATCTGGGGGGAGGCGGCAGATCCAGCGCCCCGAACTCGTCCATTCAGAGGCGCCGGTCACCAGGAGCACCGGCCACACGCGACCGGAGGCAGGGGAGGTGGAGGTGGCGGCGTAGTGGCTGCCCACGACCTAGAGTCGGGAACAAGGCGGTGGCGTGTGGGGCTGCCCGCGACCGGGGGCAGGGGAGGGGGAGGCTGTGTGTGGGGCCGCCTACGCGAGACGACCGCCGGAAGCCGAGGAGGAGGAGGAGGCGGGGGCTAGTTGTGAGGGATGGAGTGTTGGGTTTGGGAGGAGACTGATATTTTGTATCAAGAGGATAGTGAGTTAGGGTCTGGAGGGCTAAACAGGCCAGAGAAAAAAACACCGGGTCAATGTTTTTAGCGGTTGGCAACATGGGTTGCCCATATAAATAGAGGTACTCAATAGGAGGCGGCCCATGTTATGAACCGTGGCTAAGAATCGAATTTTAGCAACGGACCACATTGTGACACACTGCTAAAAATCATTTACATCTATGTTCTTTTTGCCCGCCGCAACTAGGCGTGACTCAGCTATAGTGCCTGATTCTTGTAGTGCAAGCGGTTTTCCCACCAAGAAGCGCGTGACGGTGTTCTGATCCTCATTGCATAGACGTTTTAGAAGAAACCCTTAACCAAGCTCTTATTTAGATAAAGGAAAAAAACCTTAACCAACCTTTATTTTTAGATAAAGGGAAAAACCCTTAACCAAGCTTGATGCAGAGTTCCTATCAAATTACTTGAACTCCTAAATCGTTTCATACATGCGCCCTACATATTATTGATGCATGACCGATTGGATTGCGCGACCCAATCATCAGGGTGCCGCATCAGAAAGAAAAAAGTAGCAAAGACATAGGTGAAGATCGCCAAAGATGCCAGTAACGTGTGGGCGGCAAGGCGGAGTTCTTCAACAACTATGACCTCCGCACTTCGTAGCTGGCCCGTCACATCCATCATCACAGATCAAGTGGGAGTGTTGAGTTCTCTCTATCTGCTCGATCCAGGCAGAGATGGACGGATGTTGCAATTTTTATGGCGGCCATGCATGGTTCTTGGCTTCCGGCGCATCGGCTCTCTTCCAGTCTACGCTCGTTGCATGAAGCCGTTTCCGCTGCAACCGTGGAGATGAACGCGTGCATATGTCAAGCCTGGAGCCACGTGCAGCACGAACGTATGCGTAGAACTTTTTTCCAGTTCCACGGATGGAGCCTGCTAACGACCGTATACATCAATTAATTAAGGTTGAAAATTTCGATCCTGGAGGACCACTATACGGAAAAGCGTCGGGCCTTATTTGTTTGATTCTTGGTGCCAAAATCTGAAGGTGAGTCGTATTTGGTGTTGATGACACTTGTCCGGACGGAAATGCTGATGATGGGGTTGAGATGTCCCTCTCAGCTGTATCGCCTTCTCCTAGATTTCCTCTCACCTTCCTCCTATCACGTGCTTTTCCCTGCCATAACATTTACGCATTCAAAGCAAGACTTACTCTATTTACTCACGAAACAATAGAATAGTAACTTTGTGCATGTGCACATCCTGCTCCTTGGCCTTTTTCATCGTAACTTTCTGCATGCCGCACCACCGCTTATCTGCGCATGCCTCCACCTAGCAGCTAGGGTAGGGTAGCGGCGCCGCCTTCTACTCCTCCTCATCTCCTCCTCTCTAGCACCGGTGGCTCCTCCTCTGGCCATGACCCGCCGGTGTTCGGGCCAGTCTCGGAGCTACCGGCGGTGGCGCCTCCTTTGGCGGCTCGAAGGCACTAGTGACCGTCGTGGAGGACTTCTTTGCGGCCACTCCTACGGTGGCTCGCACTCCTCCTCCAGCGGTGGCGCCTCCTCCCGCTTCCCGCACCAACGATGGCTCCTCCTCATCCCGCAGCTTCAGAAGCTCCTCCGGCGGTGGCGGGAGCTCCCCATCCTGGTGTGGCGGCTCACGCGGCCTGACGCGGCGCGACGACGGACGACGAATGGACGGGGACAAGCGGCGTCGGGGCGATGGCATCTAGGGCAATTCCTAGCCGGTGCTGGGGCACATCCTTCTTTTGTTAATAGATTAAGGGTCCCGGCGGCGTTTTCTAGACCGTCATTAGCACCCATATTAGGCTAAGTGCCCGGCGTGACCGTCACAGTCGCACAAGCGCTGCTACTTTTGTTATAAAATAGTGACAGTGCCTCGGTGGCGTTTTATGCGTCTGTCATCGAGACCCTTTTTGCTCGTCGCAATAGGGCACTATTCTAGTTGTGGTAGACACACGTTGAAGTGTCACTATAGCACGGATCAATACAAAGGAGTAGCTACATTCACCGACAAAGGGTTTCCTGCTTTAGAACTTTTACCGATAAATTTTGTAAAAGAAAACTTCCGCTGATCATGTCTTTCACTAAAGGTCTATCTACACGACAACACAACTCCTCAACGCTCACTACCACAAAACAGGCCTATAGCGGCGCGGGCCGAAACCCAATTGTGACGTGGGCCAAATTATCCGTCGCTACAGTGCATCTCACATTTTTAACGGCGGTCCATATTACTACCCGCCGCTATTTGGCCCATTAGCTGTGAACCGGCCCATCAACTGTGAGGACCCGGATTTCACCCAAGTGAAACCCGAACCCTTTGTACCTCTATGCCACTCCTAGGAGTGTGGCACGTACATCCATCACGATTTAGCATCAATAAACCATAAAGATAGAATAAAAACAAGGCAAGATAGTAGAATCTCCAATAGTACATTAACAAGTTCACATCTCAATCTCATGGATACAAAGAGCGTGGCACGCAGGCCATCGCGACAACAAGGATGAAATCTAGCGGAAGCGTCTCACACGAAGATCGGCGATGAAGACCAACACCCACAAGCAACTCGAGTGTAGGCGAGACCGTCACTCCACACCGTCGGCTCCGTCGGTAGGCTCTGCAGGATCCTCCGAACCGGCGTCCGAAAAAGAAAGTGGGAAAGCCGTGAGTACATAAAGTACTCAACAAGCCGCAACTACCTAGCAACAATGTATGCATGCTTGGATATTTCAAGGATAGGCAAGGGCTAGCACCTAAAGCAATTATTCCTCAAGTCTATGTGAAGCATATTTTATTATTAGTCAAATTTTATAAGTGGCCTTGTAGGAAACAACATAATCCTGCAAGGGTCAAATTTTATGTCCAGCAGACCTCCACTGGAACCACAGCTCGAAGCCGGAAGTAAAACACCTATCGGAGAGGAGAAGTAGTAAATGCTAATCAAGTGGATTTCTCTTGGTAGTGCCCATACTTTGGGCTAGACTATACGTATAGATTTATATATCTCTGCAGAGAGTAAGCATCCGTACCCACGTGAAGAGGTACTCAAACATAAGACCACCGTCGTGGCCCAAGCAAAGCAACACTCACAAGATCATTCAACAAAGCATCGATCGGTAGGCGTCCGTCCCTCGAGTCCGGGGTCCTCTAACCACAACATAGGAAAAAAAGGTCCTGAAGGTGTGACAAGGCGTACTACGGGCCGGGTGGGATATCCTCTGCTCATGGGTCGAGACAAACGCTCCAAAAACCCACTAACACTAACTCTACACCACGGCGGGCCACCGAGTCCTCTGCTAAGTATCCTGATCCAGCTCGCCCATATGGGTCACATGGTATGCTAGTAAGACCAAGAGAAGCATACGCACAAGAACCGGTCCTCAAGAGTGCCGGGGCGAGTCACCATTCCTCTCCTCAAAACAACAGTCTCAACAACGAGTGTCACCACAACAGGGTCTCCAAATAGAGACTCCCCAAAAATCTCCCGAGCACCTAATCACCTACACTCGCCCCGCAAAAGTCCTACGAGTATCTAGTACGTAAACTTGACACCTAAGAAACACCTACAATTTATGTTACACAAAAACATGTATAATCACCATGTGGGGTTCAATTAAGCAACTAAGCAATTACTAAGCATGCGAGCAGTAATAGTAGAACAACCTATGACAATCGGTGGCAAGGATAGCATAGTATGGCATAGCTAAACTACAAGTGCAAGGAACAGTTCACATGCATGAGTCAAATTAATGCAACTAGCTAAATAGGAGCAAGAGTGCTCAAGGATTGCGGCTTGCCCGGAAAACGCTGGTCCCAAGCTGGGTCGGGTTACTCGAACGGCTGCTCGGTGGAAACTCCTCGAACTACGGCTCCGATGGGAACTCCTCGGCACCCTCCGACAAACGAGATCGCGAAATGGGGGTTAGGCACGCAAATCGATGCAATAGGAAAAGGACAAAACGAACGACGGAAATTACGGTACTAGATCATGACCAAAAGCTACACTAACGCGTAGAGCACGAGGAAAAAGATATGAATTTCCAAAGAAAAAGGAATTCTGGAAATTCTGGAAAATCCAAGAAAAAGAAAAAACCAGGCACTATTCCGTCGACCGGTTCCACGAGCCATTCTCTCTCCCCTTCTCTCTTCGGTCCACATGGACCGGGTCCATCCAAACTCACCAACCAGATCTCGTGGACCCAACCCAAGCTCGTGGGCCCCACGATGACGCGTGCCGACATCACCGTTACCGTAGGGGCGGCGCCGCTACCACTCCGCCGCAGCCCTTGCCGGAATCTCGCCGCCCGGCGCTACAGCTCGCCGCAGCACCCACTCGGGCCCACCAAACTCCTTACACACCTACCGCGCACCCGCGAGGGGACCTCGCGGGCACCAGCTCCCACCGACGGCGGCTCAAGAGCTCGTCGGAGCTAGTCACGACGGTGGTGCAAAAGGGGGAAGTCCCAAACCTCAAGCAAAATGCACCAAAAGGTCTCCAACCGACAGCACGAACTCGCGCGACAGGGAAGAAGACGGCTCGGGAGGCGGTTTTGAAGACCAAAACGCATGGCCGGGGTGGTTGGACGCGGGCCCGGGCGGTTGCAGCGGCACAAGACGACGCACGTCCGAGGTGGCGTCGCCTGCGAGCACCCCGCGCGGGAGCCGAGGTGGAAAGGCGAGGAGGAAGAAAACTGTTCGGAGCTCGGGCTCGGGCTGGGCTGGCGACCAGGCTGCGCGAAGAGAGAAGAGAAGCTCGGCCGCGCGGAGATTCGGCCCACGGCGGCGAAAATTTGAACAATTGCCTCGCGAATTATTCAATTCATTTCTCATCCAAAATTCATGCAAACTTTTCCGAATTTAAACAAATTTCTTCCAAACTCCAAACATTTTATTACAAGCTTATTTGTTACAACGTTGGGCTGTTACATCAACCCACCATTGCTTCCACATGATATAAAAGAAGGCCCGAAACACTATCTCCCTCATCTCTTCCATCCCTCCACGCCAGTACATCCTATATGTAGATCGCTCTATAGTTAGCTTGGTATAGATCGGTGCCATGTGTCACAATCTGATTGGGCGAGATGGGAGCTTGGAGAAAAAGAAACGATTACGAAATTTTAAACGTGTTTTTCTCCCTAACCGTGAATCCGTTTGAACTTTCGTGTTCTTTAGAATTAATTCTACAAAAGGAGATCCAATATGAATATTTTTTGACTTTTTATAAAACATTTTTTCATCAACTTTTTAGATATACTTTGTCAACATTTTATACATTCTAAGTCAATATTTTTTGTAACATGTTGACACAATTTTGCAAACAAAACTACAGGTGCTACATTTTCCTCTGACTCAAAAACAACTTAGTATATTACTGTATCTAGTTATATTTTAAGCCTAATTTTTTTAATCATGCAGATATGATTCTGGCATATTTGTTCTTTATTTTCTACAGACCTATAAAGGAGACACTATTGATCAGTTTAGCAATGTAAGTACTGTTGTTCTGATTTGCAACTATTATTTTCTGCATTTACATCTTATCTTTGTTTGATTTTTTAATATTATGTTCCGGTTGATGTCTTACCACTTCGTCAAAAGTTGTTGTTCAAGTTGCTGCAATCAGATCACAATAAGCATGTTCAAAAGTTTATCACAATGCTAACCACTTAATCAGCTACAAGATGTTATGAATCTATATATGTGTCACCATTTCAGAGGCTATAGTTGCTAACATGTGGATTGAAATGTCGTGTTTGTTTAGTTTTCCAGAATTGTTGAACATGGTTTTCAACATATGTTGATTAATTATTACAGCAATGTTGAATATGGTTTCCTGAAATGTTGACTCTATTACAGCAATGTTGAAGTGGTTTTCAACATATGTTGATTAATTATTACAGCAATGTTGAATATGGTTTCCTGAAATGTTGACTCTATTACAGCAATGTTGAAGTGGTTTTCAACATATGTTGATTAATTATTACAGCAATGTTGAATATGGTTTCCTGAAATGTTGACTCTATTACAGCAACGTTGAAGTGTTTTTCAACATATGTTGATTAATTATTACAGCAATGTTGAAGTGGTTTTCAACATATGTTGATTAATTATTACAGCAATGTTGAATATGTTTTCTTGAAATGTTGACAATATTGTTAAAAGTCATTGTAGATTTTAGTGGCAACACTCGTCGCAGAATTTAGTGTTATAACACGTTGGAGAATCCATTATGGCCACATGGTTTAGACTTCCTATATGTAGATCGTTCGAAGGGAGGCGTGGCATAGATCGGTGTTTGATATTCATGCGGATTAGATCAACCCTAAACCCTAAACCCTAAACCTAAAATCCTAAACCCTAAAACCCTAAATCCTAAACCCCACTAAACCCTAAATACTAAACCCTAATAACCCTAAACCCGTTAGAGAGTTTAGTGGCAACACTCGTCGAATAATTTAGTGTTACAACAGGTTAGAGAATTTAGTAGTAACACTCGTCGAAGAATTTAGTTTTACAACAGGTTAGATAAATTAGTCGTAACACTCGTCGAAGAATTTTGTGTTTACAACAGGTCGAGAGAATTTTGTGTTGCAACAGGTCACAAAATTTAGTTGTACAACAGGTTCGACAATTTAGTGGTAAAATAGGTCGGAGGATTTAGTGTGGCAACGGGTCGGAGAATTTAGTGTGGCAACAGGTCGGAGAATTTAGTGGTAAAACAGGTCGGAGAATTTAGTGTGGCAACATTCTTCAAAGAATTTAGTGCTACAAAACGTAGGAGAATTTAGTGTGGCAACGGGTCGGAGAATTTAGTGTGGCAACAGGTCAGAGAATTTGGTGTGGCAACACTCGTCAAAGAATTTAGTGCTACAAAACGTAGCAGAATTTAGTGGCAGCACTTGTCGGGGAATTTATTATTGCAACAGGTCAAAGAATTTAGTGTTAAAACAAGTCGTAGAATTTAGTGTGGCAAGAAGTTGAAGAATCTTTTATTGACACATGGTTTGTGTCCCAAGAGTCCAATATCTCCTCCTTTGGGTATAGAAATAAATAGCATGTTGGAGAATTTAGTGATACAAAACGTCAGAGTATTTAGTGTGGCAAGATGTTGGAGAATTTAGTTTGGCAACTCGTCGGAGAATTTAGTGGCGGCACTCATTGGAGAATTTAGTGTTGCAACGAGTCGGAGAATTTAGTGGCAACACTCGTCGGAGAATTTAGGGACAATACTCGTCTTAGAATTTAGTGGCAACACTCGTTGGCGAATTTAGTGTTGTAACAGACCGGAGAATTTAGTGTAGCAACAGGTCAAAGAATTTAGTGGTAAACCAGGTCGGAGAATTTAGTGTGGCAAGAAGTTGGAGAATCCTTTATTGCCACATGATTTGTGCCCCAAGAGTCCAATATCTCCTCCTCTAAGCATAAAAATAAATAACATGTTAGAGAATTTAGTGATACAAAACGTTGGAGAATTTAGTGTTACAACAGGTCGGAGAATTTAGTGTGACATCATGTCGGAGAATTTAGTGGCAACACTCGTCGGACAATTTAGTGGCAACACTCCTTGAAGAATTTAGTGTGGCAACAGGTCGGAGAATTTAGTGGTAAAACATATCGGAGCATTTAGTGTGGCAAGAAGTTGGAGAATCCTTTTTTGTCATATGGTTTGGGCCCTAAGAGTCTAATATCTACTCCTCTAGGCATAAAAATAAATAACATCTAATTCAGTTGAATCAACATTTAGTTTTGTTGCATCAACATATAGTTTAGTTAAATCAACATTCATACGTACTTGAATCAACATTTAGTTTAGTTGAATCAACATTCACACTTAGTTGAATCAACATTTAGTAGTTCAATCGACATTCACACGTACTCGAGTCAACATTTAGTTTATTTGAATCAACATTTACAGAAACTTCGATACAACATTTACCTAATATCAACATTTACATAATATCTAATGTTTGTTACGATTTTAACTAATAACACATTTGTTTCAATAATTTATTATCCAAGAGTTAGTTACAACTTTAGTTTCTCAATTGTAAGTTCCCCACTCTTAACTTCCCCCTACTACCCACTTGCCCCGTAAAAAATGTTGGCGCTAGCAACGCGCCAAAAAGTCAAAATCGCACACGTGCTGCCACAGCATCGCAGCATAGCGCCAAATAACGTGCGAGCGGGACAGCACCGCGGCTTGCTCGCGCGGGACGAAAAATCCGTCGAACGGCGATGTGCGTGACGGTGCTGGGCCCATATAGCGCGCGTTCATTTTGACGGGCCGCAGTGGACCGATCTACCGCTCGACTCCCGTCATTCTGTTGGCACATAGGAGGTCCCCTCCACGCCGCCCTCCACTTTGCCGCCTCCCCTCCCCGTCGGCCGCCACCGCCGCCCCCTCGACCTCGGCCACCCCCTCCTCGTCCTCGGCCTCCCCTTCCCGCCGCCCTCCACTTCGTCGCCTCCCCTCTCCCGTCAGCCACCCCCGCTGCCCCCTCCTCCCTGGCAGCGCGTGGAGGGCAGCACTGGATTCGGTGCGGAGGGCTGACACCGCGGCCCCCTCCTCCCGACGGCGCGTGGAGGGCGGCACCGGATCCGACGCGGAGGGCCGGCGGCGGATCTGCTGCCGCCTTGTCCTCGTCCATGCAGGACGGATCCGCCGCCGTCCCCTCCTCTTCGGCTACCCCCTCCTCCCCGGCGGCGCGTGGAGGGTGGCAGATCCGCCACCACCTCCTCCTCGGCGGTGCGCGGGGTGGCGATTCCCCACATTCAACGGCACGGCCGCCGCGAGCGGCACCTCCCCGAGCAGGATGGTGGCGACCGCGAGCGACACCTCCTCCCTCCTTCGGCGCTCGGGCGGACTCCTCCCTCCTTTGGCCGGGGCGAGGCCGACGACGGCCGGATCCGGCCGGGGTGAGCTACGACAGCCACCGCCCAGGGCGAGGTCGACGGCGTACCGATCTCCTTTTTTATTTTGATCTTGTTATTTGTACCGACGGGTGATATTATTACCCGCCGTTATGATGTACATCTGTAACGCGGCCTATTACATGCACGCCGCTATAGACAAATGTTTTTAGCTGCGAAAGCGTAACGGCGGGTGGGTTCAGACCGCTGCTACAATGCTCTTCTGTAGTAGTGGCTGTCGGTTATCAACATACAAACCAGTCAGTTTTGTGAACCCACTAGGCCACTACAATAGTCTAACAAAGGTTAGAATTAGACTGTCGTCAGTAAAAAAACGACATGTGCACTGAAGACTGTCGTCAGTATTTGTTGTTAGGCTGATCCACATATTTCTCTGTATATAGTTGCCATATTTTAGTGGCAACCCATTGTAATTAGTTATTTGTAAAAAAAATAACTATTACTCGGTGGCGGTTATTAATTTTGGTTTGGGCTACATCCAGGCCGGTCCGGGTTGTGGCCCCATGGAGGACCAATAGAATGCCGCCCATGGCAATGTAGTAGCAGTTATAAAGGGTCTAAAAAAAAGCAGTTATAAACAGCATTTTCCCATCATGCTACATGTAGATGGTTGGCCACGGTATTTTTCGTCACCTTTGCCATCACGCCCATCCAATCGATTGTCCTCTATGGTATCCATGTGGAAACCCACCATCCAACAAGCTAGATTTTGACATCTCTGGCACACTTATGCTACTTGTGACACCACACAAAAAAATAGAAGCAAAATATCTTATTTGCATCTCAATATTAAAAGTTACCTACTTCTTGCATATTTGTGGTGTCCCTATCTTGCTGCATCAACTTCTACCATTTTATCAACTTAATAAAATCAACCTTGCTCCCGTCCACAAGTTTATACAAATTTCAATGCAAAAATTAAGTCAACCAAGAACAAATGAGACATATATAGATGCAGGTTCATATTACTATTAATTCGAGATGGCCTGATAAATGAGACGAATATTGTAGAGATAAAAGCAACAACAGGGATCCAAGGTCGATCCTATGGAATTATGAAAATACATCTGCGGGGGAGAGAGAGAGAGAGAGAGAGAGAGATTACTCAAGAGTATCTGTCTCTTAAAAAAAGTTGCTATGCATATTCTCAAAATGTATAGTAATTCTCAAAATTTTGCAATGTATATTGTCCATGAGGACTCAAGAGTATCTGTCTCTTAAAAAATGTCCATGGTATGAGTACTTCAAATGTATTTTTTTTTCATGGCATGGTTGCTGTCCTATTTTCAGTCGCGGGCATAATGTGTCCATGAATGTTATTAACAGGTTGCATAGTTTTGATTTGATTTATTTTATTTTGTGATAATTTGTAATTTTAAAATCTATAGGGTTAGTACAACATACAATAACAAATTCATCACATGTTTTCTATAGAAAAAATCTGTTATTCATTATTTTGATGTGTCTGTTATTGTTTAAACCTATTAATAGGTCTGTTACACCGAATCATCAAACCGTCAACTACTGAAAATTAGCATGGGCCAATTTTTAATGCAAGGAACTAAAACATGTTTTGGGGGAACAAATAAATGAATATATAGGTCCCGTATATTCACATCAGATTTTTCAAATAACTGTACCACCTTTTCCAATTAATATAGTAGTTAGTAATCAATGGAAATGTCTTAATGAAAAATGACTTACATATATTGTTCTGAATGAAAATGGTACTTGCATTGTATATTAATGTCCTTGATTAGTTTCAAACTTGTTATGAACGTCAAATGTCCCATACTTCAATGTCAATGAAAGGTGCTGTTTAATTCAGTCTGAGCTAACCACATATCCTGCTTCTGCACCCAATTTCTTACACTCTGAAGTTTTATATCCGTACGATGCCTCAGGTCGGTGCAACGTAGAAAGCATGCATTTCTGGTCCTATAAATAGTCTACCGGGGATTGAGTCTTACACAATAGTCTTTCGCCAAGAGGTATTGATATGGCGGTCAAGTCTGCGGTTCTTCTTGGGGTCATCTTCTTTGTCCTCCTCCTCATCTTCCAAGATACAACATATGCTAGGGTGCTCCCTGAAGCCAATGGTTAGTCTAGCTTATTCTCATCATCCTTCTCTCATCGTCTTCATCATCATCATCATCAACATCTCTCTCTCTCTCTCTCTCTCTCTCTCTCTCTCTCTCTCTCTGCATTAGAAGATCCACTGACTTCTCATATAGGGTGGAAAGTACAAGTCGTGGATAACCCAAAATATTTCTTATGCAAACTCTAAAGAAAAAAGCTGAAATATCTGTAGGTGGGTCTGGACTCAAGGACGAGAAGCTCTATGGTAACTTTAATTTCGATGGTACAGGATACTTCAACAGTGGTGGTGAATATGGTAGTGGTCGCTACTACTACCCAACATATCCATTTAGTTGGTTGAGGCCATATGGTTATGGTGGATACGGTGTTATGTACGGTGGTAGGTATGGAGGAGGCGCAGGATTTCCTGGCATTGGAGGACCCCGCAACTAGGAAGGATAAGTTCTCATTTCCCAATGCCAACCAACTATTGGATATGCTTATCTGTGTGTTTCAAATAGTCTACGAACTATAATGTTAGTGGCTTGAGTAAAGCATGACAATCTGTACTGATTAAGTCGTTGTCTTTGTTGGCTTGTTTAATGCTGTATGGCTCATTGTATCATCGTTTGTCTTTGTTGGCTTGTTTCATGATGTATGGCTCAATGTATCAAAAAGAAGAACTTTTATGAAATACAATATATTTTGTTTGTCTTAAGTATATAACCCAAGGTTTGTGCTAATGGTACGGTAACCCACCAAAATAAAAAAATAGCAATGAATATGCTTTTTTTAAAAGGCACCACCATGGCGCGGCCTTCATAACGTGTTTCGACGGATTTGGTAAATCGCTGAGTGTTTGATGCGCAATCAACATACTCTTCCAACTTGAAAGCGGCATTAACATGTCAGATTTATATTAGTTTGATATGGATAGGTTTTGTTGTAGCACCGTGGATCCACAAACATCCCTAGATGTCACTAAAGTTCCCTATGAACAACTGAACTTACTAAATGAAAAATAAATGTTGATATATGGCTCTGCTACTTAAGGTAAATAACAAGATATATTAGTATATGGCTCTACTACTTATAGTAGAGAAGGAAAGTTCTTCTAATCAATAGTAATACCATGCCGAGAAATCATGTGTGCTTGAAACCATCCAAAATCCACATGGTAGAGCAGACGTTTTATTATTTATTAACTCAAAACAGACTAAGGGTGAACTTCCATATCAGGTTCTAGGAGAGTGGCTGAAAAGTCAAACAACTCCACCTCCAATTACCATCCTCTAGAGTTTCGGAAACATTTAATTTTGCTAAAAAATAATTGTTGTATCGTAAAAGTATATTACATTAATCTAGTGGCTTGGAATGTTACTCTGTGCATAGTACTAGTTCCAAAATGATATGTATGCCACGATAGAAATATATACAGCTTGAGTGTTTCAATCTTGCTTTACTCCTTACAACCTTTCAGCATGTGGTGGAATCTCTACCTCATTTAACCCTTAGAGATAATTGATAAAGCACGGGTTCTCTTATTAAGATATAGGTATCTCTTTGTGCTAGACATTATGCCCGTTCTAAATTATAAAACTGTCAGTAGAACAGAACACATCAAAAGTGTCACAATTTCACGAAACTTGACAAAATTACCATTTGGTATCAAATATTTCCATTCATTGACACACAGAACATGAGGGCAATGAAACTGGCACTAATAGAGAAATGGCCTTTTACGACACAACAAAAATCATCATAGTAGTACCAGTTTTCGTCATTCTAGAACAACCATGACTAATCTATGACGATACCCAATTCGTAATGGTAGTCGCATCGCATTTGTTTTACAGTGACAAAATGATCATAACGTCACATAATAGAAACTTCTGTGACGATTATATTACATCACAGAACTGAGGTTTGTTACATGCACCATTAGCGGCATCGTCCGACGTGGCACACGACACGTGCTGGCTATGATGTGTCAATTCGACATGGCAAGGATTCGTGTCATGAATCCAATGGTCCATGTGTCACAAATCCAACGATTCACGTGTCGCCTTCCTATTGGCCCACTTGTCGCCTTCCTGTTGGTCACCATGTCGCCTTTCTATTGGTCCACGTGTCACCTTCCTCTTGGTTCATGTGTCACCTTCCTATTGGGTCGCATCTCGCCTTCATATTGGTCCACGTGTCGCCTTCCTATTGGTTCACATGTCGCCTTCCTACTGGTCCACGTGTCTCTGTTCTATTGGTTCATGTGTCAGCTCCTCGTGGCCACGTGCTGCATTGACGAGCAATACCTCATTCCGTTACTAGATTTCGTCACAATTGGTATTTCAACATATATTAAAAATCACATTAGCATTATTATTTAGATACAACCACAATCGAATCAATGTTCGGTACAACATCAAATAAATGACTAGTACAACAATCAAATCAATGTTCAAAAACACACACCCGTTGTGCAAACTAAGAAAGTTCAGGACTAACAAAGTGGCGTCGGCTCAACATGTACGACAGGCCTAGTGAGATTGCTCAGATTCATATGGGTTACCAGGGTCTACAAGGCGACGAAGGATCTCCGCTTGCGCTAACTCGAGTCAAAGGATCTGGTTCTACGAGTGCAGTGACCGTATCAATGAGAAGCTCTATGGTAACTTTAATTTCGGTGGTACAGGATACTTCAACAGTGGTGGTGAATATGGTAGTGGTCGCTACTACGACCCAACATATCCATTTGGTTGGTTGAGGCCATATGGTTATGGTGGATACGGTGTTATGTACGGTGGTAGGTATGGAGGAGGCGTAGGATTTCCTGGCATTGGAGAACCCCGCAACTAGGAAGGATAAGTTCCCATTTCCCAATGCCAACCAACTATTGGATATGCTTATCTGTGTGTTTCAAATAGTCTACGAACTATCAATGTTAGTGGCTTGAGTAAAGCATGACAATCTGTACTCGATTAAGTCGTTGTCTTTGTTGGCTTGTTTAATGCTGTATGGCTCATTGTATCATCGTTTGTCTTTGTTGGCTTGTTTCATGCTGTATGGCTCAATGTATCAAAAAGAAGAACTTTTATCAAAAACAATATATTTTGTTTGTCTTAAGTATATAACCCAAGGTTTGTGCTAATGGTACGGTAACCCACCAAAATAAAAAAAATAGCAATGAATATGCTTTTTTTAAAAGGCACCACCATGGCGCGGCCTTCATAACGTGTTTCGACGGATTTGGTAAATCGCTGAGTGTTTGATGCGCAATCAACATACTCTTCCAACTTGAAAGCAGCATTAACATGTCATATGGATAGGTTTTGTTGTAGCACCGTGGATCCACAAACATCCCTAGATGTCACTAAAGTTCCCTATGAACAACTGAACTTACTAAATGAAAAATAAATGTTGATATATGGCTCTGCTACTTAAGGTAAATAACAAGATATATTAGTATATGGCTCTGCTACTTATAGTAGAGAAGGAAAGTTCTTCTAATCAATAGTAATACCATGCCGAGAAATCATGTGTGCTTGAAACCATCCAAAATCCACATGGTAGAGCAGACGTTTTATTATTTATTAACTCAAAACAGACTAAGGGTGAACTTCCATAGCAACAGAGATCATAATGCGCAACATTTGATTTATACCAATAGAATTAAACAAACGAGAAACTTTTAGCATGTTCAATACAAACAATGAACACAACTGATAGAATCACATTGTTTTCTAGAAAAATAACATACAACAACCTGTTTGGCAGCTTCGGACATTCCATCCCCCTTGCTGGTATGTGTGTCTCTGGAGGCAACAACTGCATCCTCATCTACACAATTGTGCTTCTCCTTCTAACAAATGGAGATTACAGAATAGTTATTATCTGAAACAAGTTGGTCCCACAACAAGATTAGAAGGTAGTCAACACTTACGTAATCTTGCAACTGCGCCAAATAGCATCGAGATGTAGTAGCTCTGAAGGTACTTCACCTTAGAATGGTTCAGTTTGTTCTTTTCAAAAATTGGCTATAGAAGCAGATCTGTGTAAGTTTGCCACAATCGCAGTTATGAAAACTAAAAGATTGTTTCAGCAAATAATAACATACATGCATTTGGATGTGGTCAAGGTATGGCTAAGGTTTTGCGGAAAGCATGGATGCAATGGGCTCGCTACAGAAACAATGGGGTTCTTGTAAGAGGAAAACATTTTGTAGTTTTAGTTGGTTGGACCCGGGGGAGATATTCATCCATCCCGACAGTTCCCATAGTTTTAGTTAAGCCTTCCGATCGAAGGTCATAACAGCTCGGCACTACAGGCCACACCATTTCCAAAACTCACGGGCACAAGGATGTCCACTCACACATCAAGGATTTAGTATTTGTGGCTAATCGACGACAGCTCAAGGTTGGTGTGTCAATATACCGTGACAACGGACATCCGAAAAGTTTTATACACTCTGTAGAGGTTGGTACACTTTACCCACAAGCTATATGTTATTAGCTATGGAACACATAACGCTGCCACCGCAACTAGGCATGCTCACAAGTCCACCCCGAATATCCAAGGATCCGACGCATATGACACAAGCATACCGTCCACCATATATGTGCCAAGTACTAGACTTCACCAAATAAACGATCCCCGGACCTCCGTCAACTACTACACCCAGTGGAACTTCTTGCTGCGTAACCCAAGGTTTGGTGCACAGTCCAGCCCATAACAGGTTCCGTAGTTGTACACTAAATCACCAATTTGGGGTCCGAAGAACCGATTCTTATATGGCAGGGCAAACACTCATTGATCGCAAATTGACGCCATTTATACACCAAGTACTCTACACCAGTACTAAGAGTTTTGCCCGCGACCAGTAATTTCCCACCAATCTTCACCTTAACACAGCTTGGTCTAATCACCCACCCATCAACACACACCACCAAACTCACTTTCACACATTTTCATAAACAGGGTGTATGATGATAATAGTAATAGTCCATAAGAAATGCTACAACATCATCACTAACAAAGTTAACAATAACATCTAGGTTGATCTAGTGGTCCATGGCCAATCAAGGGTTTAATGTTCACATCTATAGTGATTAGAACATTAAAATACAACAACTGGGCTCTAGCAAAATCATTGCAAGGATTAATGCATATAAGAGTAGCTTCCTAAATAGATGCGAGAATAAGTAGTGTAATAGGATCACATGTGATCAAGGAATTCATAGAGCTTGCCTCCTAACACGTCCTCGAAGTCCGGGTCCTCGGGCTCCTACTCCTGGTTCTCCTCGTCTATAATATACGTAAACTATCATCACATAAAATAATAAATAGAAAAGACAATAATAAAGAAAAACCAAATAAAATGGAGTGAAGAGGAAGGCTCCAGGGGCTAGGTTTTATTACAATGGTTCCAACGGCGTCGAATCGCCCGAACGGTTATGGTTGTCGGAAGTTCTAGGGGTGTTTTTGCAAAATGACCATGGCTTCTATTATAAGGAAGGGTATTTCTGGTAATTTGGCTATAGGTGTAATTTAAGTTTTATTCCTATTTAGTTTTCAAAATATTTTCCTAAATAAAATAAAATGATTTATTAGGTTTATTTTTAATGGCCCAAAATCGGTGTGCTACAAGTGCTTGGTCGGCACAGGCATAATGGATGTTTTACTACACCTGGCAATAGGGGATGAAATCACTTTCTCGTAGGGGTAAATTGTCATGAAAGTCGTGCTCACGGTCAAGAGCGACATGGACCCTCACACGGATTAGAGGGACGGTAATGGTTTGGTTGCATGGTTTCCGGAAAGGAGCCATGTCCGGTTTGGATAATGGATCAAGTTGGGATCTCTGGGTTTTACCTTACTTAGTAAATAGTTTGCTTAATTAATGACCTAGACATAGGTGCTTTTTATGCTTTAACCCCTATGTTAGCCTTTCTTGATCGGCCAAACATATCATACTTCCGCCTACTTGCTGAGTACGTAATGTACTTATATGTTTGTTGCCTCTCTTTTTGCATCATGCCACAATTGCAGAAGTGAAGGATGAAGGTACATCATTCGAGGAGACGACAAAGTGGTGATCTAAGCATCCGGTCTTCCGGTCGACTTTCCGTGGGAGCTGAATGACGTTAACGTTTAGTTTATTTTTTCGTTGCAATGCAATCTTGTTCTTTTGACCTACGGGTCGTTGTTGTAATATATTATGAATTAATAAAGATATTGTTCTTTTATCACATAATGCATCTCGTGCACGTGAAAACTTGATCCCGGGCACACATACAAATGAATTCGGTTTTGGTCGTTGAAACCGGATGTGACAGAGTGGTATGAGAGCTATATCGACAACTGGATGCAAGCCTAGATCCTATTTTCAAAACTAGCATTCTAAAATATTTATTTATACAAAATTCTTCGATGCCCTTTTACAAATATTTTCCTCACATGTTCCAACAAATTGAACAAATCTATCTCTCTCACCTAACTTTGTCAAAATATTAGCTCGGTGGGTCTAGTCTTGAAGATTTCTGAAGTCGACTCTACTAGAAGTGAAGTTTAAAAGTTGAAGCTCAAAATCCTTATGGAAGGGTTGGGCATCTCTCTACGCCAACATGAAGACCCTTAAAAGAACCAAAACTTAGGTGTCTCCCCTCTCATAATAGCCATGTTAGTGACAATGCTTGTGGTTTTTTGCTTGTATTGCTTGTGGTGTGTCTTGTTTGAGTTGGATCTTTATTTTTGTGTAGGTTTGCTTGATAGATCATTTTGGGTCTATTTTCTCTCTATCCCTTGAATTTTATCTCCTATCAACCAAACCAAAAGTGCCCACGTTGAGGGATGCGAATGTATTTTGTCTTGCCCTTGGCTTGCTAGCCACATAGAATCTCGAGATGAGATTCTTGTTAAGGGTGGTAGATTTGTCAAACAAACAAAAAAATATGTGTTTTGCTTAAAAATAAAAAGAATTTTTGAAAACCTTAAATATTTTTTCTTATTCAAAGTAATAGATTTATTATTTTGTTTAGATAGTTTTATTTATATATATAATTCCAAAAACCTTAAATATTTACGCATATTCATTTTTTTTATTGTTTGAAAAATCCTTAAAAAATTGTGAGTTTTGTTTTAAAATACTTTTTTGCAAATTTTAAATAGTTTTGCTTATTCAAATAATTGGTGTCAAAGCTACTGAGTGAGGCGACGGATCTCGTGGGAGAGGTCGGGAGGAGCCGTAGCCCGATGGCGGCAGATATAGGGCTCGAGGGTGCGAGGGCAAACAAATCATTTGGTTGTTTACTTAATTTTGTCAAACCGGTCGGAAACGTCAACATAAAAAGAATGGAGGGAGTATTTGATAGCAAGGTGCACTCGTAAGAAACGTTTAATTTTAACATTTCGAGCGGGTCTAGCTGAAATAGTACAACGAGGGAGCGGAGCGGATAAACATGGCAGTTGACAACGAACATAAAACCCATGAATCCTTGGTGACCAAACCCACGCCCAACGATCGGAACTTAGACCTAACCCCAAACCCATACCCGACCATAGGTTTGAGTTCTATCCCAAACCTGGGTTTTGGGTATCCACAGGTTTCTCAGACCTGGCATACATCGAACAAAATCTCAATACAAAGGATTTATAAAGAAGTTAAATATGAGTGCCTATCAGATTACTGGCAATAGGTACCCGTTTAAGGGGGCAACCAAACACTTTGAAGCTGCGGGACCTGGACCGAGCGATACAGCCAACCAAAAACACATATAGGGTCCCGGCGCCGTCCTCATTCCGATGAGGTCGCGGTGCACGAGCTGCGAGCCAACGACGACACGGGCGTCAGACGTGCAGCCACGTGCCTATCCGCATGTCCACGGCACTCGGCCGCACACATGTTGGCCGAACCGACTCACCTCGGCTTGACCGCCCCCCCCCAAAATCCCGTCGCGTTACGGCCCGCGCCGCTTACCCGCAACCGCAGCAGGAACGCGCCCGCCCCCTCCAAATACGCGTGGCCATGCCGCCCCAGTTCCCCACCTCCCTCTTCACCAGGCAGCTTCTGCTGCTGCATCCCCAGCACCCGCGTCTCCTCCTCGCCCCTCCCCTCGCGCCGCTGCCCGCCTCCCGCCGCGCCTCCGGTGGCCGAGCCGCCCCACGATTCGGTGCCCGCCGCTCCGTGCCATGGCCTCCGTCGCCGGCGAAGCGCCGGCCTCCTCGCCCGCCTCCGCCGCGGGAGAGGCCCCGCGGCGGCTCACGCTGGAGGAGCTCCCGTGGGACCACTCCTTCGTGCGCGAGCTGCCCGCCGACCCGCGATCCGACACCATCCCGCGCGAGGTTTGGCCGCGCTTGCTTCTCGTCGTCTGACCGTGCGATTCAGCCGCTCGTTGATTCGTTGCCAACCAGTTCTGCTTGGTGCCCCGCAGGTCCTGCACTCCTGTTACTCCAAGGTGTCTCCATCGGCCAAAGTGGACAACCCTAAGCTCGTTGTGTGGTCCGACTCCGTAGCTGACCTGCTCGATCTGGATCACAAAGAGTGAGACATCAACTTCTGGTATCGTACTTGTAGATATCGGTTTTTAGTGTCGAAATAGAGGTCGAATGGAATTATTCTCTTCGGAAAAAAGAAGTCTAAGGCTAGGAGTCAAGAAAATTGCCAACCACCAATAAACATTTGTATTTTGCCATGAGATATCCACTGTGGTTGAGCTGTATTGTTCTCTTGTCTTGTGGTGCTGGTAGAGAGCTGGACCAATTAGCATTCCGAATTTCGGCACCTATGAATCCCACATGTAGTTAATTCTTTGTGACTCCAGGAACCATAGAATAGTTATGGGTTTATGGTTATCATGAATCATGCTTTCAGTTTGTTATTGATTTTTTTGCTGTTCGCTTAATGCATCTCATAGGTTTAAGGTATCTAAATCAGAAAATGGTTGGACACGTACAATTAAGAGCAATTGTTAAAGGCAGTGAATTTGTTGGAATCATGTGTATTGTTATAACTAATGAGCTGACAGGAACCTAACAAGGTAACTTTTTATTTAGAAAACGAGAATGGTGCATGATAAGATCATGCAGATTTCTTGTCTGAGTCTAACTTGCCAGGCAGTTTTCCCTTGGCTCCTGCTGTTGCTGCTGCTGCCAAAATGGCTAATGCTGAAACTTCTTATGCAAGGTTAGTTTCGACTAGTAAGATGGAGCATAATAGATTCCATACAAGAGTTCAAGGTTTTTATGAAAGCTACTAATTCCACACTAACATATTGCTACATGGTAGTTGAACAGCCCATGGCATCTGCATGGTATTTGTTAGTATTTTTATTAAACATTCGAATCGAATAATCTCATTTGAGAGAATAAGGGAAACAGTGCAGTTTTTGTAAGTTTGTATGCATAAAAGTTATCTGGCGTTCTTCAGAAAGATTTACTTGATACATGCACTAGGCAATATATTGTTCCCTTGATTATGTTTTGTGGATCTACTCTTTTTAACATGACATTACATGGAAACAGCATTTAAAATCCCATGCGTTTCCCAGCCCTATGAAGGGCATTGGGTGTCTTATCATGCCAGGTTCTAGGTGGCAGTTGACTATGTTCCTTCCTCAATGATCTAGGGGAAAGCTAAAATCACACCTGATGTTTTATAGAACTTAACGGCGTACTTTTGGGAGATGGTATAATATAAGAAAAATACAAACCTAAATTGCACCCGAGTGTCCTAGAGAGCTCCAACACTTGAATTTAGTACCTCAGATTTCCTCTTTAGAGATAGATGCTATAGTAAAAGAAGAATCTGGGTCTTATAAGGCCTCCCAACACCTGACCATTTTTTCTTATACCCTAGTACAATTGTGTCATATGTCATACTAAAATTACAGTCATCTTACACAGAAAATACAATGACTGTTTGGTGTAACTTCTGAGTAGTGATAGAAATTCATGTGTTACAATCAATGAAAATGTTTGAATTTTCTGTTACTGTAATATAGATTTAGTATTAACCCTACATGTCAAAATTCAATGGCTGAAAAATCAAGCATTTGAAACTCCTGAAATGCTCAAGCGTTATATAGACGGTCCCTCGTAATACATGTTGATATGGCACCTTTGAGAACAGAACTTACCGATATAATCTTTCTCGATAATTCATGATTTTGCTGAACAACCTAGTCTCGTGACCTAACATTTGTTTCTTGAATCTAATTAAGGGTTACCGAGTATTACCTCTCTTTTTCTTTTCCTGTTATTGTTGTCACCAGACAATTCATGGCCGGAGCTGGTATGTTTTTGTCATTGTTTGATGAATTAGTTTTATGGTATGGCTGGTTGACTCCCTTCTCGTGTTTCATATGGGTTTCATCTGTAGCTACCCCAACTTGCTTGTGTTAAAAGGCTTTGTTGTTGTTGTATGGCTGGTTGACTGTTACTTGCAGTTCCCATTATTCTTCTGCTCACAATCATAAACAAGATTATTTTTCAATGATTGCATATGGCTGTCATTAGGCTATGCAATCTTTTTATGACAAAATGGGAAATTCCAAATTGTTTATGTCCTTATTCATTTTCAGGTTCGAAAGGCCTGATTTTCCCCAGTTTTTCTCGGGAGCAACTCCTCTGGTTGGAAGGTGTGTGATATGAATGCCTTATATCCCTACGATTTTGTTTGTACAGTTAAGCTCGAATTTCTGATGGACAAATAACATGCAGTTTGCCTTACGCCCAGTGCTATGGAGGACACCAGTTTGGTGTATGGGCCGGTCAGTTGGGGGATGGAAGAGCAATAACTCTCGGAGAGGTTGTCAACTCTCGAGGTGAGAGATGGGAGTTGCAGCTCAAGGGTAGTGGAAAGACTCCGTACAGCCGATTTGCTGATGGCCTTGCTGTTCTACGCAGCAGCATCCGTGAATTCATATGTAGTGAAGCTATGCACGGTCTAGGCATTCCTACAACTCGGGCCCTTTGTCTAGTTGAAACTGGCAAATCTGTTGTCCGAGACATGTTCTATGAGTATGTCATTATATTATTATTTTCTAAGCTCTTTATTTTCCTATTTGTGTTTGGTAACTTCAACTAATGTAGTGATAAATAAAAGAAACTAAAACAAGAAGAAACCGGTAGATGATCTAAAATTATAAGCTGAAAGTGGACTAATTTGATCAAATGACATGCATGTGCATCATGATGGTCTAGGCTAAGCAATAGACATGGGTCAACCGCTTCACATTGCTTATCTATCATTTGTTTGTCTCTTTTGCTGGACTTATGTTAAATTTTGCTTATAATGAGCTATTTTCCCGGTGGCATTAAAACTGCATCCATCGTTCCAATTGAATGCTTAATTTGGCTATGAGCCTTTTTTCTCTTTTCGTTAGCCCACTTTTTTGTTAATTATGTATTTTTTTTTATGTGACTCTGGAGTATAAAACAGCACAACAACTATCCATGACCATGTACTGTGACACCTAGGGCCTGTGTTGTGTTACTTTATTTTATATCTGCAAATTTGGCCAAGTAGGCTGTTCAATACATCCTTATATAGTTTATGCTGTAGGAAAATACTGTCCTGTGTTCCCTTGTTCTAATTCTGGAAATGGGGCAGAATATTTTGTACTAACTATATCACCAGAACATGCTATTATTTTGAAAACACTTTCTTACACTAACCGTCTGCCTACCCCAACTTGCTTGGGATAAAAGGCTTTGTTGTTATTGTTGTTATTGTTGTTGTCGTTGTGATTGTTTCCAGGATCCTGTTTCCATGCTTCTTGTAAATAAAATGATATACAGAGATTTAGTATATCCATTGACATTTGATTCTAATAATGTTTTATTGTTTATCTTAAATATAACAGTGGCAATGCAAAGGAAGAGCCAGGTGCAATTGTTTGCCGTGTAGCTCCATCTTTTTTACGTTTCGGTTCATACCAGATACATGCTGTAAGGGGCAAAGAGGACCTTGAAATTGTTCGTCGTTTGGCAGACTACACTATACGTTATCACTATCCACATCTTGAGAACATGAAAAAGAGTGAAGGTTTATCATTTGAGTCAGCTCTTGGGGACTCCCCAGCAATAGATCTTACTTCCAACAAATATGCAGGCAAATCTCTTTATATGATTTTATTTTTCATTCAGTTTGTTTTATGTTTGGAAGGTCTAAACTTTGCCCACTTGCTATCTTTTGGTGACAGCCTGGGCAGTTGAGGTTGCAGAGCGCACTGCTTACTTGATAGCCAGATGGCAAGGTGTTGGATTCACACATGGTGTACTTAACACAGACAACATGAGTGTTTTGGGTCTAACTATTGACTACGGACCCTTTGGCTTCCTTGATGCCTTTGACCCTAGCTTTACTCCAAATACTACTGATCTTCCTGGGAAAAGATATTGTTTTGCAAATCAACCTGATGTTGGCTTGTGGAATATTGCACAATTTACTGGGCCACTGTCATCTGCTCAACTTATAAACCAAGATGAGGCAAATTATGTTATGGAGAGGTAAATGTGTTCCTGCAGCTAAAATCGTTATATGAAGCAGGCTCCAGTTACTCATTTAGTAATGTTATTAATTCTCTGCATTGTAGGTATGGGACTAAGTTCATGGATGAGTATCAATCTATTATGACCAGAAAACTTGGTCTAACTAAGTATAATAAGCAGTTAATTAGTAAGCTGCTTAACAATTTGGCTGTTGACAAGGTTGACTATACCAACTTTTTCCGCCTTCTTTCAAATGTCAAAGCAGACCGTGACATTCCAGAAAATGAGCTTCTTGTTCCACTAAAGGCTGCGCTCCTGGATATTGGGAAAGAAAGGAAAGAAGCATGGATCAGTTGGGTGCAAACTTATATAGAAGAGGTATGTATTCTGGGTAATGGTTTTCCGGTCTCCTTTAAACAGATGAGGTCCTTTCGTATTGGCGCACAACACATGAGTCAGCACTCTACTAAATCCTTGACATTGTCCACATAGTATTTACCCGAATTAACTCTACTAAATCCTTGACATTGTCCACATAGTATTTACCCGTATTCTTGATTCTTCTGCATGATTTCAATGAAAGATTTACATATCGTGTAAGAGATTATCTGAATTCTGAACCTTTTAGTCTAATGAAGTTATTCATTTATATGAAGTTGGTGGAAACTGGTGTTCCTGATGAAGAAAGGAAGGCTGCAATGAACTTGGTGAATCCGAAGTATATTCCTCGCAACTATCTTTGCCAGTCTGCTATTGATGCAGCTGAGCAAGGTGACTATGAGGAGGTTCGCCGGTTGCTGAAAGTAATGCAACATCCATATGATGAGCAGCCAGGAATGGAGAAGTATGCCAGGTTGCCCCCAGCCTGGGCATACAGGCCTGGCGTGTGCATGCTGTCTTGCTCTTCTTGAATACAGCGTCCAGGTACGAACATCACAAAAATGTTGTTTTTCAACGTGTTGCTGTATAGGAACTGTACCTCCGAGATGTGTGTAAGGCATCACATGCTATTTTTTTCCCTAGTGATGCAAGTGTGTAAACTTAGTTGTATTGTTTTTTGGACTATTTATATTGATGCAAGAGTAGCAAGTTCTCGGATCTGAATTGTCGTGGAGCATAGTGCCAACCCGCATCCGTCTTCAGATGTGATTTTGTATTGAGATGAGGTTGCTAGAAGTCGTGGCACATACTTTGTGGGTTGGTTATTGGCTGCTTCATGCACCTTTATACTGGGTTCTAGATCCTGGTATATAACCACACCATATGATGCTGGCTTTTTGTTGCTTAATCTACCGTACCTAAGGAGATTTGGGCATCAGAGGCTGTTTGGATGATGTGATGAGGCCTGCAGGAAACATGAAAAAATATTACTTTGATATTAATGATCTGAAATCTGGCTATTAATTACATCCTATCAATACGACTGTATTTTATTACTGAGACAGGAATTAGCACATGCTTAGCAATCAGACACTAACATGGTTTTCCTCTGCTATATCTTGTGCCTGATACAATTGTATTCTTCTTTCTGTTAAAATATTTACCATGTGCCATGTCACTAGAAAAGTCTATATGTGCATGATGTTTACGGTACTAATAGGTAGTACATCCAATTTTTATTAGTGCCATATAAAAATGTTGTCAATGTGGCAAGGAATGCTAGAGAATCATTTATTATCTTTTACTCCGTTTGCAAAGTAGTGACGCTCTGACAAAAGTCAACACTTGTTTTACAGTTCATTTCAATGTAAAAGGAAAAAACAGCAAACGGTGGGAGCGTAATATACTGCTTTAGCACAATATTGAATGTATTGTGTCGGCACAACAGCAAGGAAATACGCTGCAGGGAATGCTTATGACACGTAGTATGCAAGGAGATATGACGGCGGGAGTAACTTGGTTTTGTTGGTGGTATTTAGTGTGCCGCTACCCTCAAAGTTGGTCTTGTGGAAATGCCGGCCTTGATGATCTTGTGGCATGATTGTTTTAGTACCTGATACTTAGAGTCAAATGGTTAGGAATAATTGCTAATTGCTAATTTGACTTCTTTATTTGGCATTCATACACGCAGTGAGCTTCAAATGACCGGTTTTATTCTTACGCACGGAGCGGTTGAAAAGGGAAGCAATTTATTAGCTATACAGCACCGATATGGATACGTGTATCGACATCAGGCCGATACGTCAATTCTTAAAAAATCCCGGGCCGATACAAACATCGATACGTCAATTCTTAAAAAATCTCGATACGGATATGTTTCACAGAAATTCAAAAATTTCCAAATATTCAAACTCAACTTAAAGTTTTGTTGCATTAGCAAGCACACAATTCTATATTTTAGTAAATGATGAACTAAAATTTATAGAAGTGATAATAAGGCTTCAACATCTCCAAAAGCGACTGGCTTGTAGCTCAGGTTTACCAATAGAGAGATCAGCAACTTCCAGTATACCTAGGCAACTGAGAGAGTCAAACGAGTCTTCTCCCACATCCCACATTCTTGTATCACCTTTCTTGTATCCATTTGTGCCTCTAGAGAGCAGTCTCAAATTTGAGTGATCTTCAGCACGTTGTGGAGTTAAAGCATTCCACTTCATGCTATCGATGAAGCTACACGTACTTCAGTTCCTCTCACAACAAGAAGATGAGGCTGGTTGGTATCAATCTAATTGCCAAACTACAACATTGGAACAGACTGTCCATGATTTGTCCATCAAGTCATTGGATCACAAAGCCATCTATCACAAATGGAATCATGATCATTGAATTCTTTAGAACAAGTTGAGAGTCTTGCATATTCTTGTTTTACTTTTGTAAATTCTTCTTGCATAGGAAAGGACTTCTTGAAACAATCCATTCTCATTTTTGATATGTCATTGTCCTTGTGAGGGGGTACACGACCAGAACTTCCATCAATCCAATCTTTGCTATAGTGTCTAAAAAAAGTCATTTGAATATAAGTAAAAAAGAAGGCAACAAGTAAAAAGCAAAGATAAACTAGGTAATCAAATTTAACCTTGGATTGAGCGAATATGCCAAACAATGCAGTGGATTATTGCCTTTTATCCACCTATCAATCAATATATTGTTAACAACAGAGAACAAGTCCGATTACTCACTATGTTCCTTAATTTCCCATAGATATATTTCTTTCTTCACTTTCTCAATCATTGAATCCCACGTGTCATAAATCAGATGAAGGCATGGCGTGTCGGTGTCCGTGACACGAATCATATCATATATAGGCCAAGCAGCGATTAGAATAAACTCCACTTCACCCCACCACACTCCATTAAGTACCTTCTCCCTAACATGAGCTGCTTGTCCAGCATCATCTTTATAGTGATTCCATTGTTCACTAATTACCATGTTTTGGAGAGACCTCTTCACCTCCACAAATCGTTGCAGCATACACATAAGTGAGGCAAATCTAGTTTCAGCAATAGCAAGCAACTTCAAAGGGCTAAATTCATTGAACATTGGGAGCCGCATGCCATGGTTTATGATGAAATTCTTGATCATTTGAGCATCATATTTTACATGTTTTATGAACCCAAGTGTATTCCAAATAAAATTGGTTTCCTCATCATCATTATGTGGCACTTTAGAGTCACAAATATTCTTCAAAGCAAGATTGAGAGTGTGTACAACACATGGGGTCCAAAAATGTTATTATATTCAGGTTGCAAAAGTAGACCCGCACCTTTGTAGTTAGCAGCATTATCAGTGATAATTTGCATTACATTGTTGCGACCAACTTCTTCAATAACAGACCTCATCTTCTCAGCGATATACTCTTTCGTCTTCACGTCACCTTCACAATTATCTGCCTTCAAAAACATTGGTGCTTTCCCAGAAATAGCAACAAAATTAATTAGTGGTCGCCTTTGTGGATCAGACCAACCATCAGCACATATAGTAACTCCCTTCTCGTGCCATGTACTCTTTGAACTCTCCAATAACCTATCAATATGGGTCCTTTCCTTCTTGAGAAGTTTAGTTCTAAGCTTGTTGTACCCTGGCATTTTATAGACTTTCAAGTCATTGTTGCAGGCATACATAAATGCTTCTTGAATGTACAGATTTCTTGCAAAATTGAAAGCTATCCATGGAAAATTACAAGTAAATCAAATATTAGCACAAGCATTAAAAAACTACAATTCTTACCTCCCGAAATAAAATAATCGTGCAATTAAAGAATCCATGTGGTTGCGTTGATCCATCTTCCAAGCTTTTTCTAATTCGGAAGTAGGTCCATTGCGCCTCTTGTTGCCAGTGGATGAAGTAGGCAGAGATACATGTTTTGGCTTATTTCTTTCTATCTCTTCTTTAGCAGCTGCAATTATTCTCCTCATCTGGATAAGGTTATCCATAGTCACATTCGTACAAATACTAATTCCACAAATTTTCTTTTGCAGCAAGTGAGCTTCCACCCTAGTATAACTGCAGAACTTCACCATTGGGCAAAAATTGCATCTCCATGGAACATTGCCTAGGCATGTTGTTGGCCTTTCTAAAATTGTCACAATCCCACAGTGGAGCCTTAGGATCGGTGATAGTTGGAGCAACAACACTACTAGAGCCAATATTTGCCATCTCAATTGCTGAGTTGCAATTTGCAAGGCACCGAATGGCGGTGATTGACGGCGAGACAGCGTCGATGACAGGCATGTTCCATCGAGAGCAAGATCGTCTTGTGCGTGTGGCTTTGGAGTCAGACCAGAGGCGTCAAAGTCCGACCAGCGGCGACGTCCCCCGTCTTCCGGCCACGGCGTAGTCGAGGTCGTCGAGGCCTACGCTCGAGGACGGTGGCGGCGTGGAATCGAATAGACCAAGACTCACGTACGGGAGTAGCTTAGGCCAATCTCAATGGAAGTGTCATGATAGTGTCATAGTGTCATGAGCATTGAATTTCCCATCTAACACCGTTAAGTGTCAGCTAAAAGACGAAAATACCCCTGGTATACTAAACATGAAAATTTTGCTTGAGTTCCCGAAATAGATACACTGATATTTTAACGGAAAATTTTGCTTGAGTTTCCAAAATAGATACACTGATATTTTTTGTAAATATATATTTTTTTGTATTTATGATTTTCCATTAGAAATATCAGTCTATCTATTTTGGGAATTCAAGCAAAATTTTCATGTTTAGTATACCAGGGGTATTTTCATCTTTTCAGCTGACACTTAACGGTGTCGATGGAAAATCTCACCGAATGGCACGTAAGGCATAGAAAAAAATTTGATGGCATGGAAGGAACTTTTACAAATTTGATATCATAGAAGGAACTAGGTACAATTTTAGTGGCATAGAGAGAATTCTCTCATCTTAATTGGGTTGTTTTGGTCGTTGGGCTGTATCTAATGTTGGGACAGGACACATCAATGGTGTGTCCAAAATTTGTTTTTATTTATTTTTTTGATTTACAGATACTTCGCCAGCGTATCCACGTCCAAACGTATCGGACACGGGTGTGACACTTTTTAGGGTACAGTGCAGCGTAGCCATTAGAAGACGTGCTGATGTGACCAGGGATGAAAGCGATATAGAAATAATAGGAAGAAGTTCTAATTGTTTTCATATTGTATTTTTTCTTAAAAACAAGATTGAAAACAATAATGACGGAAACGAATATGATGTCGGTATTGTCGAAAAACAGAAAAATGAAAGTATTGCAACCAAGGTTTTAAATCTTCCGCTATAGCTGCCGCTATAGTCCGCTATAGCCTTTTTAGCATGTGTACTGCTATTTAAAACATTGATTGCAACTAAAATAGGCGGTATCTATTGGAAATTGATATTAATAACTGAAACATGAATTATAAGGTATAAGCAGCGATGAAACATGTATTCTAATGATTTACTATGTATGGTAATAAAAGCTTTTAATAATTAAAACTGTGCCAAAAAATAAATAAAACATGCTAACAACTTAGACTTATTAGCTTTGGAAGATAATTAATGTACCAAATTGTTATGTGCATGTATATATGGAAACAGAGGGGAAAATAGAGAATGGATATTGCCCTTGAAATTACCATTTATTAGAATTGTATTATTACTTCTAATTTGAAGGGATAGCGCTAAAATCAAAATCCGGAAATATGGAAATTATCTGCAGTAATTTCCATGTTTACAGAAATTTATGAAACGTTTGAAAGAGTGCAAAATTATTTTCACTACCACCACTTCCATGTATTACTAGCACTTTGGTTTTTCATTTCTTTGAAATATCATTTCAGCGGTACTATGGTCGATAAAATTCAAAAAAGATCATGGTTAAGCAACAATTATAATTTTTTCTTTCATTTCTAAATGCGACTAATATAAAGGGGAAAACATTCGGTGCAAATCACCTATTCAATGAAATCGTAAAAACCATATCGAAAAACATACTTAAGAAATTTCAAAAATTTTGAAACTTGGGAAACAAGTACATGATACGATGGGAAATATGCACACAAAAGTTCAAGTCTAAATTCAATACCATTTCAAATATACAAAAATAACAAATTAGGAAGATATAGGGAGAAAAGGACAAAAAATACACATGGAGTAATTTTTGTCCTCTTCTCCCTATTTTGTTATTTTTTAATGTTTTAAATGATGTTGAATTTTGACTTGAAATTTTGTGTGCATGTTCCCTTTGGTGTCAGGTACATCTATACCAAGTTTAGCATGTTCCCTTTGGTGTCAGTACATCTATACCAAGTTTAGAATTTTTTTAAAACTTTGAAGTATGTTTTTTGAGAGGGTTTTCACGATTTTACTGAATGCGTGATTTGCATTGATTATTTACCCTAAGGGATTTTGGTCGCCTGGACACTCTAAAAACGTGACTTGATCTTCTAGACATCCTATTTCGTCTTTTAGTCACGTGGACACTGAGAAAATACGACTTTTGTCTTCATGACACTATAGAAGGAAAAATGATTATTTTCAATTTTTTATCTCAAAGCTCAATATACATTACAACTTGAAATTTTGCATAGAGTTGCATTGTTGCATTTTTTGTTCATGTGATTTTTTATTATTTTTTGGCGATTGTTTTTATAGTTTTATTTTGAAAATAAATATTCATTAGCTAAAAAATTTATGTAAATGATCAACAAAAAATATGGAAAAAATTACGTGTACAGGGAATACAATAATATTTACTTTTGCCAAATTTCAAGTTGCAATGTATATTGTGCATTGTAGATAAAAAATTTTTTGAAAGTAGTCATTTTTTCTGCTAGTGTCCTGAAGACAAATGCCACGTTTTCTTAGTGTCCATGCGACCAAAATTAGAAATGTGATGTCTAGAAGACCAAGCCGCGTTTTTAGAGTGTCGAGGGGACCAAAATCCCTTACCCTAAAGTTGGACAGCAGCGGATGGGTACAAGTTGGAGGGGTTGAAGAAGATATGCAAGGATATGGTCTCGTTGATCTGAGCACAGTGGAGACATTCATGTTGGCTGAGAAAAGCACCGTTGCGCAGCGCTTTAAGGCCAATGCATGGAGTTTCTGAGTTCTACCGGGCAGCTGAAAAGAGTTATGAAAATATGGGTATGTCTTTTTCTAGACGATATGTCTTTTTTTTTTTTTGCTTTGTTACAATAATTTTTGCTTCTTTACAGATTCTTTATACTAGAAAACTGGCGCGCTCCCACTGCGCCCGTATGATACATGTGTGTTTCATCTTAGTGGGATCATTGTTGACAAGATTTATTTTTCCATCTCTATCTCTATCTCTATCTCTACTACTTAATATGTTTAGTGTGGTCGTCATTGCATCTTTTGGTGTTGGTTTCCGTAAAATTGAAAACTTACATAAACAATCCGAGTCTGGCTCCATAATGAAAAACCCCACAAAAAACTAAAGCCAACAAAACACCAGGCTCCTCTTCATCGTGCGCTATGAGGACTCCGAAATCCTACCGTACCGGTACATGTAAACCGACTAAACGACCCGCCCTCCTCTCAAATCCTCGTCCTGAACTCAGCTTGATGCCCTCATGAACATCTTCCTTTTATTTTTCTAGAACAAAAATGGCCACCGTATTGGTTTAAATCTCATAAAAATAATGCTGAGTAAACTTTTTGAAGTAAAGTAAAGTATAGTAGCTAGCTTGTCCTTTATGTTGGTATACGTGCAAATAATCCCATGCTTTAACGTTTTCGTGATATATCCAAAACACATCGTGGCAGCCAATTCAAATATCGAAGTCCGAACTCCCTTGACTCCAGGCCTTTTACGTCACAGTCGATTATATATTACCATATATATAACAAAAAATCAATCCAGCAATCGAGCAACCAGAGCTTCCCCACGTCCCAACGTGATCCTCCATGGCGACTTCTTCTCTGCTGCAGCGGGCGGCCGCCGGCACCGGCGGCCTCTCACGCTCCACCACCCTCGTGATGGGAGCCGTGAGCGGGCACCACACCTTCTGCCTCAAGGGCTACTCGCAAACCAAAAGCATGGGTAATGGCGAGTACATGACCCTTGGCACTTTCGACGTCGGAGGTCACAGTTGGAGCTTGAAGTACTATCCCAACGGACAAAGCTACGACAGCTCCGATTACATCTCCTTCTTCCTCAGCCGCGATCGTGACCTCTGCAACTTTGGCAAGCCGGCTGCATTTAAATTGAGTGTATACAGCAGTCAGGACGGGAAGCCGGTGCCATCATCGTTTAGTGAAACCGCCGGGATTCGCAGCTTCAACAAGATATCATGGGGCTACTGCAAATTCATGAAACGGGAGGATTTCGAGAAGTCGGCGTGTCTCGTCGATGACAGCTTCACCATCCGGTGTGACGTCTCTGTCGCCGCAGAGGAACCCAGCGAGGACGAAGACACCGATTCGCCTCCTGCAATTGTTATCCCGCCAAGATCCGATCTGCAGAAGGACCTCGCCGATCTGCTATGGAACAAGCAAGGTACGGACGTGACCATCGACGTAGCTGGTGAGACCTTCCACGCGCACCAGTTGCTGCTAGCGGCCCGATCTTCCGAGTTCAAGGAAAGATTCTTCGGCCGCACGGTGAAGGTGAGCCACTTGGAGATCGATGACATGGAACCAGATGTGTTCAAGTCTATGCTCCACTTCATCTACACCGACGCGTTGCCCGAGATGGATGAGGCAACAATGCTCCGGATGGCCGAGGGTCTAGTCGTGGCAGGGGACAGGTACAAGCTGGAGGGACTGAAGACAACATGTGAGGCGGTGCTGTGCAGGCGCATCGATCTCGGCACGGTGGAGAAGAGCTTGGTGTTGGCTGAGAAACATGGTTGCCCGGCGCTTAAGGCCAGATGCATGGAGTTGCTCTCTTCTCCCGGTAACCTGAAAGCACTCATGGCCAGCGATGGGTTGGAGATGGTGAAGAAAAACTGTCCTACTGTTCTCCTAGATCTTATAATGAAGCAGATGGCCTGAGGAGCAGGGGAGGTCAAGGATCCGAATTCTCTGCAGTAGCCTAAGGTAAAGGTAAAAATTCACGCTACAGTAACCGGCTAGAAGGTATAAATTCACGGAACAGTGTAATATACTGTAGCAGCACTGTAAGAAAAGGATTTTTTATTGTACACATTTTACTGTAGTATTCAATCTGAACCGTTGATTTTTCATCCATCGGTATTTGGTGTGAATAAATTCAGAGGCACTGTAACACCTCTGAATTTTCACCTGTAATGCAGAGGATCCAAATCCGGAGGTCAAACCATAGAGATAGAGGTGGTGTCCAACGGAGCTTAGTTACTTTTCTTCAGTTAATTAATTAAAGTGCTGTGTTAGGTGTGAGATGATATTATTTTATTATTGCTGCATACTTGTTTCAACGTTGGTGCAATGTTACGTTTGAGTCACTACATGTGCATGTACTCTAATCATGTCGTAAGTTTTTTATTTTTAAATTCTTCTTCGTTGTCCGTTCAACAGTATGACTTGGAGTTTATATACGCTAATTACTGTTTTATGAGGGTTCTTGATCCCATTATTCTTCTTAATATGATGATACACAACTCCTCCCATCCGTGTTCGAGAAAAAAATAAGAGTGAATTGCGCAAAACTACAACTACTTGTAGCATAGTTGCAGAAGAACTACAACTACTTTAATTCATATTGCAAAGAACTACAATTACTTTAACTTTGGGAAAATACTTTAGAGAACATAAGGGTATGTGCTCACCCTAACTTTTTTATTAATTATGATTAAATATAAATATTGAATATCTTATTATAATATTAAACATGTCAAACTAGTTGTAGATATGTTATCAAATCATAAATTGAAGTACAGAAACATCAAATTCTGACAAATTCATGAAATTATGTTAAATTTGATGAATTTGTCAGAATTTGATATTTCTAAACTTCAATTTATGATTTGACAACATGTCTACAACTAGTATGACATGTTTAATTGTATAATCAGAGATTCAATATTTACATTTAATCATAATTAATAAAAAAGCTAGGGTGGACACATGCCACTATGCCCACAAAAGTCATTCTCTATCTTAAGTTCACCTTCGAGATCGAATTTGCAAAATTAATCATTCTTATGGATTTGTTTAGCAATAATTAGTTCTGAACATTGTGTAGGGCTCATTTAGTTCAATAAAGTGTTAAAATACACTTGGTATGTTCAGTTAACAAGTGTTGCGTGCATAGTAAGATTCACATTCCTTGGTTTCCAGCCAGCAGCATATGTGGCAATTGCAGATAAATGATCATTACATTAAGTTTACACTAGTCCATCAACACGTGCTCCCGCACGGTCTAGTGGTTTATGCTATTCTCACTAAATTCTAGAAAGTTGAGTTTGTTAAATGTGAAAAAAATACTTGTGATGAAATTTCATTAAATAGCATCTGCCGGGAAGATGAGCTGACCAAGATATATCCTTTATATGTGTTAAAACATATGGACTAACATTCACACAGGCAATTTTAGTATCTATATATAAAACATTTTTATTGTAAAAACCATTTGTGTACAGTAAATATGGAAAAGGCCTTCACTGTTAATATAATTTTATTCTTGTAAACACGAAATACGCATGTTCTTATACAACTATTTTTTTAGTCTCATATACAGCTATTTAGATAACAATACTGCAAACAATTTTATGTAATGAAACAATTCATGTGAGTTAGTATTCATCTTGCTGAATTATATCCTTTTACATAGTACTAATAGATAACTAATTGGAAACTGTTCCATCTTACATGTACCTATCAAAAAACTGTTGTCATGCTAGTTTTTATCCTTGTATTTTTGGAATACTCTACGTCTTATGCTTGTTGTACTCACCCTAATATATTCTTAGTCTTTCAACCTAGGCTTCTAAAAACATATTCCAATCTATTAACTATAAATAGTTAAATACACCTTATATATTGGTATGACTGTCTACTTGGGAAAAAAGTTGTTTCCTCAGAACGTCTGCTGACTAAAATGACAAATAAGTATGTACTAAGTAAGATCGAACACTTATGTTTTTTTTCATTAATGTCAAGGGATATGTCGCATTGAGGTATCAATATTGAATAGTGTTTACATAGCCTTTAGAATCAACTCTTCAGAGCCTACCTGTATCTAGAAGTGCACATCTTGTGCTTCAAGATTTTGAAAAACATTGTTTACAATTCCTGTACAAATTAAATCTATTTAGTCACAGTTTCTGAACAGCAACTAAACAGCTGGTGGTAAACTATCTCACAGTTTTGAATTTATTAGTCTGATAATTTCAAGAAACCCATTGAAATACATAGTGCATTATGAATATTCACCTATTCGGAATAGTCTCACAGTTTTGAATTTACATAGTCTGATAATTATCTCACAGTTTTGAATTTACATAGTTAGATAATTTCTCTAGAAGCCTCTCACATTACCCAGATCGAGAATAAAAGGCTTGAAAAGTTGTACATGAATGAGGAAGTTATGCACCTCTTGTCAAGTAGGATCAAACGCACGATGACCAATCACTACTAGATTTTGCATGCGTAGTTAGCTACTCATGTTTGCAATGTTGCTCTGACGATTGCAGTCCAGTGGGAAGACACCCAAGCAGTGAAACAATTTCTTCAGCACACGACTGCTCGACTTGGTGCTTGGCGCCTTTTTGGCTGCCTCCTTGTCGACGGCATGGAGGTTCGTGCAGAGCTCGTCCTTGCAGTGACAGAGGAGGTGCAGGGCCTCTAAATCCATTGGCTCAACTGTTGGCGCGTTCATGACCGTGATGTCGCACCGGACGGAGAAGGAGTCGTCCCTGAAGTAGTCCGAATTATTCTCCAGTGCTTCAATCTTCATGAAGTCTCCGACGCCGTAGCGGCGACTCTTGTTGAGAAAGGTGTGGAGGCCCGACTTGACGCCCTCCTGCGGCATCTCTGTGAGCTTGCCGTCGTGAGGAACCAAGCTGAGATCGAATTTGACGCGTACGTCGGTCGATTCGTCTGTCAGGCGGAGGAAGAGAGACACGTGCTGGTCGCTCTCCTTGTCCTGGCCGTTGGGGTAGCACTGGATCTGCCAGGTGTGACCGGCCTCCGCGAACTCGGCAGACGAGATGCACTCGCCGTTCTCCAACAGCTGCTTGGTACGAGAGTAGCCGCTGACATGAACAACGTGGCACCCGGTTTTTGCCGTGAAAACGATGGCTGAGGCAGACGGCAGCGGTGCCGGTGGTGCCACCTCGTGCGGCAACGGAAGGTACCCAAGATGGTTATTATTACGCATCTTCTTCCCGGAGGCAGCAGCGGGCTTGCCGTGGAGGTTCTTGCACTTGTCCTCACCGCATTCGCAGAGGAGCTCCAGCGTTGCGGGATCTTGCCACTGCACGACCGGCTCGTTGAGGACGGTGATGTCGCATCGGATGAGGATGGTGTCGTCCTTTAGGTATTCTGGCCTCTCCAGCTTTTCCCTCTTCACCGCCTCGAAGTTACCCCAACAATCATTATGGTCGGCGAACCTGCAAATCTTATTGCCGCCGTCATGCTTCGCCTTGAGCTTACCATCCTGGCAAAGGAAGCCGAACGAGAAACTGGCACGGACGTCCTTGGACTGCTCGCTGGCGAGCCTGAGGAAGACCGAGATGCAGCTGGAGGACTTCTCGCTTTGGCCGTTGGGGTACATCTTGATACGCCATGACTGGCCTGCCGCCTCGAACTTGGCGGATTCGACGAATTTGCCGGTGCTGAGGAGCAGCTTGGCATGAGAGTAACCGCTGATCTTGAGGATGTGCTGTCCGGTGCTCTTCGTGACGGCAATGGTCGAGGCTGAAGGAAGTGACGCCACCGCCAGTTTCGGCGACATGGTTTGTTAGCTTAATTCGTTTGTGCCGCTTGACCCGAAACTATAGGATGGCTGCCGGTTCTCTCTGTCTCGTTAGAAAATATACGAGGATTCGCCCTTTTGATTATATAGGCTAAACATATGGTCCAACCAGGATTCGGACGTACAAGAGTACAACAGATCGAATCGATCACGATTCCTAGCTAGTGCCGCTCCCGCCGAGAGATATGCACGATATGGGTCGTTTCTGTGACACTCCGTGCCCTAATGTTTCGAGTTAGCATTTTTAAAACTAATCTCGAGTCTGGATTAACCTACCCAAGAAGAATCATTGACATGCAAAGTGTTTTGGGCATCAAATAAATTCAAAAACACTTTGGTTTGAACTACAACTCAAATTTCTACAACACAAGTATGGTCCACCAAAAATATATGTTGTAGGGCATGTCAAATGAAAAATCTAGGACGAAACCCCACTGGATTTCATCAAGGTTTGATACCCCAAATAATTCAGACAAACTTAGCATTTAACCCTTTTCTCTGAATTTTCAGAATTAATCTAGAAAGAATTTTGGAGCAAACTCTTCGTGCATGTCACTTTCTGGAGTTATAGGTTTCAACAAAATTCTTCATTTAAATTTTCGAATGCGGGAAGGCCCTGTATTTGATTTTTCAAATTCGAATTGGGCCACGTTTGGAAATTGGAAGAAAAAGAGAAGATACCAGGGAATATGCAGCGGGCCCCACCTGTCAGCCCCCAGGGCCGCGCCCCGCGCCCGACCGGGCCGTACGCCGGCGCCGCGTGGCGCCAGCGCCCTGGCCGTGGTTCTCTTGGTCGGGGGCAAAGGGGAGCCCAAGGCCGGTCGGAACCCCTCCCCACTTTCTCTCCCTCTCTCTCTCCCGAGCTCCCACCCCCGCCTGCCATTCCCGCCGCCCTAAGAGCTCGCCGCCCCGCCAAGTCCGGCCGCCGCAGCTCGGGTCAAGCACGCCCCAAGTTCCGCCCCACCCCCACCCTACTCCACGCCAAGAACCCCCAAAAATGGCGGACTAAAACCGACCAATTTCAAAGAATTCCGCGAGGAGCTCCATCCCGACCGTCGCCGCCGTCGCGGCCAAATTCACCCCTCCGGTGAGCCTTTCTCTCCCGTTATTGCTCCAATGCGTGCGCAAGGTGACGAGGAGTGTTCCCAAACCCTAACCTTCCTTGTCACCTTGCTAGGTCGCCGGAAATCCCCATTTTTCCCGGCCGTGGAGCTCCGGCCGCCGCCACCTTCACGTCGACGGCCACCCACGGTCGTGCTCATCCTCAACCGAGAGTGTGCCGGTGAAGCCCGTGCTCGCGGGAAGCTCCACGGCCAAGCCATTCGACCTCCCGTGCCTCCTCCGCGACGAGCGCGCCCGCCGGACCCCTCCACACCACCACCGCCCGTCGCGCCGCGTCTTCGGTGAGGCCCCCGCCAAACCGACCCCACCTTGAGGTGCGCCGCCTCATGCCGCGCCCGGAGGACCCTCGCTGGCCGCGCGCGAGCCCCGGATGCCGTCCCGGCCACCGCGCCGCCGCCTCCCGGCCAAGCGCCGGTGAGGCCACGGGGCGGGCCACACGGCCCGGATCCCGTGTGGCCATAGCCACACACGGATCCAGAACCCTATGGTCCGCGGTGTGGCACAGAGCACGGAGATTTAAATTTAAATCCCGGATGGCATTTTCGTAATTAGACCCGAAATTCAATTAAACTTAGAAAATTCATATCTAGAGTTCTAGACCTCCAAAAATTACAAACTAAATTTTGTTGGACTCCTTGAGACATGTACTATTTTATGGAGCTTTTAGTTTGGCATTATCAGAAGCAATTTATTTAGGTTAAATTCTTTTTAGGGGACTTAAGTTAAATGCTTAGTTAATTATTTAATTACCCCAAATTATGAAGCTTAATTTAATTACTATCTTTATCATGTGCCTAAGGACCAGGAGCAATTTATTTGCTTTTTTACCTAGTTTTTCTAGGATTATTGAATTATTTTTCTTGCACATGTGATAATGAATTAAATGCTTCATGGGAGTTGATGAAGGAGATAAAAATTAAATAATCACCCTAAATCATCCCACCCCGCTGGACACCAAGTTAATTTATACTCATGAATTAAATGTATTTGATGAAATTCACACGTATTCCATAAAATAATTAATATCATGATTTCATCAAAATTTATACATCACCCTTACATCATGTAGCTGCGGTGGTGAACGTGGTGACCGGCGAGGAGGAGACCGAAGCTATTGCTGTTGATGATCCAGCTGCTCGGGGTCAAGCTCAAGGCAAGCCCCGATGCACAACCTTTTAATTTAAGTATTTTAATTTCATCACCGTGTTTGTAGGTCTCGTATTGTGCATTAGGTCTACAGGAGTTGTGATGAAAACCCTAGCATGCAGTAGGACCCTGTTTACCCTGGTTTGATCACCCTACGCTAGATGCTTGCATAAATAGGGCGATGATCCGTCGAGTGGTACGGAGACCACTCGTAGATAGGACAATCACTTTTTGGACACGATGCTAAGTATTGAGAAGAGAATGAAAATTGGAGGCCGGACAGGCAACTAGGTAGAAAGTGAAGGACTGAAAGAGTCTTCAAGGTTGTAGCCCCGTCTCGTGCACACAAGGACCGCGTCGTGTCCGGCCCATGTGGATTAAGTTTGAACGTCCTGCTTGCATGCTGGAGTTAATGGGCCCGATAAACCAACGTACCGATGGTTGCTCGTATGTTAGAGAGATACCCTACTCCCTTGGTTACTTGGCAGGAATTTGGGAGAGAAGGGAGCACTCTACTCACGGATGACGTCCGGGACGGCATCGCGTGGGGACCCTTCTCGGGGAGCTAGGCCCGACTAACACTACGAGTACCGGCTGGGAAAGGTTGTCTCATGCGGCTTCGGGAAGCGCGTATGTGACGTGCGATCAGGTTTCTCCTGCAGGATGTGAATCGATTCGAATCGCTGCCCCTCACGATGAACGAGTACCACTTGTCCTCGCGCCGGAACGTAGTAAGAAGAGAAACATTGATGATGATGATTATGATTAATTTGTTGTATTGCTTAATTACTTGTTTGGAAACATGTAATGCAGTAGCTTAGTGTAAATTAAATTTATTCTTTCTTGCAACTTAATTAAATTGCTAAAAGATGAAAGTAAGGATTCACTTGTAGGCCAGCTTAGTGCTTGATGTATCCTACCCTCCGGCCGTTGCATGTCTAGGAGTCGGCTGTAGATGGCCACTTTGACGGGTCGGTCTTGCTGAGCTTTAGTTGCTCAGGGCTTTGCTCTATGTGGTTTTCGAGAGAACCCCGTGGAACAGGATTTCGACGCCGGAGATGACGTCCGGCAGGATCGGACTCCGGGTGACGGCCACTACACTTGGGAGTGGTGCGGCCCGGATGAATAGAGGAGTTGATGTGCCGGTAAGATGTTCGAGGGCAAGAACATCTGTCTCTGCCGGGTGCCCGTGATGTATCGCCGAGAGAGCGATTGTATCTTATTTGCTTCCGCTGACTTAGTTTATTTTCCAAACTTATTTGCTTCGATGCGTATGAGACTCGATGTACGTTTGTACTTGGGATGAATGTAAGACTTGTACTTATATTCATTGTATTCATGCTTATGTTTGTATGTTGTAATATCGGGTATCACAGCGCGTGATGCCACCCATGATGATCCTGGAGACGGAAACGCCTCTTCGTGAGGCGGGTCCGTCACAGCGTGGTATCGGAGCCGTCATGGGGATATTACAACACCTTAAGCAGCCTATTTTCAAAAACTAGGACGTTATCGTATGAGGACGTGCCCGTAAGGACTATATTAGTGGTAACCGTGGCAAAGCTAACCCTGGGTTATGATTGTTTAATTACTTGCATCTACGGCTGTGGCTCGGGTATGTCAGCATTTAAATTAGCGGTCCGTGCCCGCGGACGGAGAATACGGGACAATGTTGGCTCGTGGCATACCACGGGGCGATCCTTTCTATGGATCGTAACTTGTAGAACTGTGCTTATTTTTGTAGTTTCTCTTGAATTTGATGTACTGTTTCTGGAATGAATCTTCTGCAGGTACATAACAACGCTAGTAGGTGTGTGTCGATAAATTTAGACTGACTTACGTGCTCGAGTGCGGGTCGCCACCCCGAAATCCGTACACCGTTGAGACGGTATAATTATTTTGTTTCTTTCGTGGTGAGGACGAATAGGATGAATAAGGTGCATTCATGATAAAAATGGCAAACCTAAAAGTCTGAATTTTTATAACCTAGAAATTTTCAGCAAACTCGCTAAGCAAAGAAAAGTCACAACTTTTTGCTCGAATCTCGGATTTGAGTAATTCCAGATGTTCTGGAGACCTTAAGAGGTCAACTAATGTTTGGACGTGGTTTTGTGATGTTTGGATCCAGAGAGAAGGAGTTATGCTCTGCCTTGTTCAGAGGTGCTGTTTCTGTTTTTCAGAACGACAGCCTGGTTGGTTTTAACCGTAACTCCTAACTCAATTGCCGGAATGGGGCGAATGAGTACTTTCTGGAAATCTTGAATCACAAGCTATAACTTTGGTAGTCTGAGGAAAGGCTGGTTTTGAGGATTGCAGGGTCGAAAATCTCAGATTCCACCCTCTGAACTGGAAATGCCTCAATCCTGTTTTCAGAATCGTATACCGGGACTGTTTTGACCATATCTTTGTGCTCACGAATTGGGTACTGGTGATCTTGTACTTGTTGGAAAGGTTGAAACATGGGTCACAACTTTTGTATTCATTTGGAGGACCAGTTTCGAACCGATCTGGCCCTTTTTGGTCAGTTTTTACTCACTGTACAGATTGCGGTTCAGAATGAACAGCCTGTCGAGTAAGTCTCGTAACTTTTTGCTCGCTTGGCGAAAAGGGTTGAACAAGTACTCGATGGAAAGCTGAGTTGATACTCTAAATTATTGTTATTAGGAGGAAAGACCAATTCTGTCATTTTCTGGGGTAAAATGCACAGTTTTGTTGACTGTACGGCGTTGGACCGCCGGGACAGAATTTGATTTAATATGGAAACTTACCGTTCGATAATCGTTACCATTTGTTTACTCACATGATGCTTTTGGCTTAACATCCTAATTCAGTGCATCATGCTTACGTGGTAAAAATGTTTCCTACCCTTCGCAGATGCCGTCCGACAGTGAGTCCGACCGCGGTCACGCCGACGTCACGTGGTCCGCTGGGGAGGTGGCTTTGACAGAGGCTCTCCCTGGTATGCTGTGGGTGCTGTTGGAGACTCTTGGACACACCCAGCCCCCGCTGTACTTCATACAGCGCGTTCGAGTTTCTGGGGTCCTCCTTCACAAGGTGAAGGCGGAGGTTGCTAACCACCCCGACGAACAGGCAGGGTGCACGGAGTACCAAGAGTTCTCCAGGGACACCCACGAGGGCCGATCTAAGATAGCTCAGCTCATTTTGACGGAGTTTGTGAGCTCCCACAGAGACTCCTTGTCGGGCACCCCTTTGAACTGATCCCGACACTCGACTACTTCGACGAGGTAGTCGAGCGACGTCTCGGGAGGATTGCCCGCACGGAGTTGGGTTATCACGGCGTCGCTCTCTATGCTCGCGAGGCGTTCGGATACACCGGGACGCGGACGTGATGGCTTCGCGCCTCCGGGACCGTGTGACCCAGCTTGTCCATGGCCTGTCGCGAGCTGAGGGAGCGCATGGACACTCTCGCATAGGAGTGCTCCGACGCGATCCGGAGTCTGTAGAGCAAGACTCGGGAGGCCGCGAGAGTCACGGACGAGCGTGACGACCTCGCCCGTGAGAGGGATGCCCTGTTTGTTCAGCGTAACTTCTTGCTGGAGGAGCGAGACGAGCTCCGGCGGGAGAGGGACGACCGGACCCGAGAGCGCGATGAGGCACGCCAGCAGCTGGTGGGCCGCAACGCGCGAGTGGCTCAGCAGGAGCACTATATCCACCACCTCTAGACCAACTTGATGGTTACCCAGCAGTTGGAGCAGGAGCAGCTCCACGACATTCGGACGTTGGAGCAGCAGGTCGCGCAGTTGCAGCAGCAATTGCAGGCTGCCCTGGCACCACCTCCACCACACGACGACGCGTCCGACATCGACGACCCGTAGGAGTGACCTCCTTCGGCAGGGGGTGTTAGGAGTAGATTGACTGGCAGCTGGTAGCAGATTATTTTGATGCTCGATAGCTGTACTAAATCGAGTAGTACCACCTAGTGAGGGATATTTGGAGGTGTGAGTGAATTGTATGTTAGTGAAGATGGATGTATGAACTATGAATGTTATGGAAATTGTGGCACTTATGCTAGTTTGTGAAATCGTGATTGCATTTAATTTCCATATGAGACATTCTTTTACCATTCGTACCTTAATCGCAAGACTTTTATTGATGTCGAAATCTTATCTCGTTACCGATGGGGGATGACGTTGATGTAACATCCCATGTATCCGTGTATCTACTCAAATTCGAATTAAATCAAAATTTGGATGAATTTGGTTCAAGTTTGAGAAGAGAGAAAAATTCGAAAACGATTAAACTCGCGAGTGGGCCGATTTCTCCGCCACGGCCCAGCCTTCTCTCTCTTTCCCTTCCCCTTGGCGCGGCCCACTCCTTTCCCACTTCTCCCTCTTCCCTTCTCTTCCGCGCGGCCTAGCCAGCCAACCAGCCCGACCGGCCCAACCAGCCCGACGCTGTTTCTCTTCTTCCCTCGCCCGTACGCATGCGGCCGCCCGTGAACCGCCACGTCGTCCGTCCGTCGCCTAGCGCCGCCCCTGCGTCACCCGGCCCCGCAACCCCAACTTCGCTCGGAATCTAGCGAGTCCCTATCCGTCCCGTGCTCCCTTCCCTCCATTTAAACCCCGCGCCACGCCGCCCGAAACCCTAGCTCCGCCATTGTTCCTCCTCGAGGTAAGCTTCGCCGCTGCGCCCGGCCGCCCGTCGGCTTGCTCGGCGTCCTTCGCCCGCTCCGTTGGTGCTCATCACGGAGCTTCTCGCGCAGGGTGGAGGACAAGCGAGGCGGGACAACTTGGGAGCCGTCGCCATCCCCGTCGTCGCTTGTCGCCGTCGACGTCCCCCCGGTGAGCTTAAGTCCCGTTTCTTCTTCCCCATCGTTCGAGCTTCATCCTCGCACCGACCCCCGTCCCCTTGCCGTCTTGAAGCTTGGGAACGGAGGATTGCGTGATCACCGCCCCGTCCGTGCGTGCCCGTCGTCCGCCGCCACCTCTCCTCACCGCCCGGCGTCGATCGTCCCCCTCCGCCTCGCTCGAGTGCGGCATAAGCACCCCGGTAAGCCCGCGTATCTTTTCCCCCTTCTTCCCCGCGGATTGGCCGCGAATTTACCCGTCCCGTCGTAGCTTGGCCGCCGCCCGCCATAGCCGCCATGGAACTCCATGCTCCCGTCGAGCTCGTGCTCATCTAGCTAGCCCAGGAGCTTCGCACCGTCGTCCCGCAGCTCGTGCGCGCAACAATTGAGGTTCTAGGTCGCGTCGTGGCGGGTGCCGGCAGATTCGCCATGGCTGCTGCCGCGGAGCTCGCCGCCGGCGGTGCTCCGGCGGTCGCCTTGGGTCGCGTGTAGTGCTAAGATGTTCGGTGGAACATGAGCTCCACTTTGGTGCTGTTATTTGGCCGTTTGCCCGAGTCCCGCGGCTATTCCCTCGCGTGAGCGCTGCCGCCGATGCTCCGACGAGCTCGCGCCGCCGCCTCACGGTGAGCTGGTCCTCGTGGTGGTGTCCGGCGTGTGCACGAAGTGATGGGGGTTGTGGTGGTGGTCTCCGTTTGGCCGCCGGCGAGCCCTAGCGCCGCCGCGTCGCGATTCCGATGAGCCTCGTGCTCCGGCCCGGCGGCGCCGCCCGCCTTCCGGCACCGGTGACGTCGGCCGACGTCACCCGTGGGGCCCGCCGGTGGGGCCGGGTCCATGGGGTTCTTTCCCCTTTGCTGCGTGGACCCGGTCCATGTGGACCGATGGAAGTAAGAGAAATATGGGCCCGGTCCACAACATAGTGTGGACTGGCGGAATATTCCAAAAGAATATTCCGAGGGAATATTCCAATTCCCTGGTTTTTCTTTTTCCTTTTTCCAGAATTTTTGATAAATCCTTTTTCCGTCGGAAATTCATATCTTTTTACCGGAGCGTCGGAAAAATACGCGGTTGGTTGCGTTGGATTCGTAGCGACGAGATCTACGTTTTAGTGTAGTTGTTAGCTATGTTCTAGGGTCGTAAATTCCGTCGTCCGTTTCGTTGCTCTCGTACTTTTCTCGTTTTGCGTGCCTAACCCGTTTCGTACGTTCCGTCCGCCGCAGAGCTACGAGGAGTTTCCGCCCGAGCCGCAGTTTGAGGAGTTCCCGCCGGAGCAGCCGTACGAGTACCCCGACCCGGCCTCGGGACCAGCGTTTCGCGAGACAAGCCGCAATCCTTGACCACTCTTGCTCCTATTTAGCAATTGCATTAAATTAATCCATGCATGATTAATGGTTACTTGCACTTGTAGTTTACCTATGCCATACTATGCCATCTTTGCCACTCGATTGCCATAGGGTGTTTTTACTGTTCCTCGCGTGCTTAGAATTTGCTTAGTTGCTTAATTGAACCCCATGATGACTATACATGTTTTTGTGTAAAATAAATTGTAGGTGTTTCTTAGGTGTCGAGTTTCAGTACTAGATACCCTGTAGGACTTTTGCGGGGGCGAGTGTAGGTTGTTAGGTGCTCGGGAGACTTTTGGGGAGTCTCCGTTTGGAGAGCGCCTGTTGCGGGCGCAGCTTGAGTAGGGGCCTTGGGCTATGGGCCCCTATTGTGGTGACACTTGTTGAGACCGTTGTTTTGAGGAGAGGGATGGTGACTCGCCCCGGCAGCATAAGGACCGGTTCCCGGTTGCTCGCTCTTTGGTATACTAGCTTACCACGTGACCCGTATGGGCGAGCTGGATTGAGACGCTTAGCGGAGGACTCGGTGGGCCCGCCGTGGTGTAGAGTTAGTGTTATTGGGTTTTTGGAGCTTTTGTCTCGACCCATGAGTAGAGGATATCCCACCTGGCCCGTGGTAGACCTTTCACACCTTCGGGGCCCTCTTCTCGCGTTGTGGTTGGGGATCCCAGCACTCGAGGGACGGGCGCCTGCCGATCGATGCTTTGTTTATTGATCTTGTGAGTGTTGCTGTGCTTTAGCCACGACGGTGGTTGTACTTATAGTACCTCTTCACGTGGGTACAGCTTGCTTACTCTCTGCAGAGATATATAATCTATACGTATAGCCTAGCCCTCGGGTAAAGGGGCAACACCATTGAGCGACACGCTTGATTAGCATTTACTACTTCTCCCCTCCGATAGGTTTTACTTCCGGCTTTGAGCTGTGGTCCAGTGGAGGTGTGCTGGAGGTAAAATATTGACCCTTGCAGGATTGTGTTGTTTTGTGTAAGGCCACTTATAAAATTTGACTAATAATAAAATGTGAATCACATAGACTTGAGGATTAATTGCTTTAGGTGCTAGCCCTTGCCTTTCCTTGAATAATCCCAACATGCATACATTGTTGCTAGGTAGTTGCGGCTTGTTGAGTACATGTTGTACTCACGGCTTTCCCACTTTGTTTTTCGGATGCTGATCCGGAGGATCCCGCTGAGCCTACCGACGGAGCCGCCGGAGAGGAGTGACGTTCTCGCCTACACACGAGTGCTTGTGGGCGTTGGGTCTTCACCGCCGACCTACATGTGAGACGCTTCCGCTAGTTTCCTTCATGTTCTCTCGCTGGCCTGCGTGCCGCGTGTTTTGTATCCATGAGATTTGAGCATTGAGTTATGATGATGTACTTTGGAGATTCTATTATCCTGCCTTGCATTTACTCTATCTTATGGTTTTTATGATGTTAACTGTATTGGATGTACGTGTCACCCTCCCGGGAGTGGCATTGAGGTACAAGGCACGGTTTTCACTATCCGGTGAAAATCGGGTCGTTACAGTTGGTATCGGAGCCATACTTGTCCGTAGGAACGAGAACCGTCGTTAGTAAACTCACGTTTAAGGACATGATCTAGTACTCTAATCAGCTAAACTCCAATTCATCACACTTTGAAATTTCTCGTCGATCGAAGTTATCTATGCAAGATGGACTCGAACGGATAATGACTGTGATGTTTGTTTAGACAATTGTTCTAGCATGCATTATAGTTTTATTTCAAGATTTGAAGATAATTCTTGATTAACGCTCTAACGTTGGATTTCGTCTTGACAACAGATGCCGAGAGGAAGGGGTCTCCACGTGCAGTTTGAGCAGGCCGCGATGGACGGAGACGGCCAGCCCCCGCAGGTCGTGGGCGTGGTCGCGGTCGTGGCAGAGGTCGTGCGGCTCCCGCAGCAGCTGCGCGAGGCCGCGGTGCGAGAGGCCGTGGTCGTGGAGGAGGAGCCGTAGGTGCTCGTGGCCGTGGGCGTGGCCGCGGTGGAGAGGCACCACTCGGCCCCGCGGCAGAGAGCCGGAGGCTGCCGGACAGCGAGGAGGGTGCCGAGCAGCAGGAGGAGGCACCAGGGCAGCAGGAGGAGGCCGAGCAGCCGGAGGCACCACCGCCTCCCCTCGTTCGGACTCTCGCCGACGTGATGGCGAACCGGACCCACATCCTTGGAGGTCCGATGCAGATGCTACAGCAGCAGCAGCAGCAGCACCACGAGCAGATCTTGCAGCAGCAGCAGCAGCAGCCATAGCACGCAGGTCGCAGCCGGTCCGACTTGAGGAAGGAGGCCTTCCGCAGGCTGCAGCCGAGACGTTCTCTCACTGCACCGATCCCTTGGACGCCGGCAGCTGGCACAGGACGGTGTCCAAGCAGCTAGTGATGATGGAGTGTACCGACGCCGAGTGTGTGTCACTTGCTACTTACTTGCTCGGAGGTGCAGCCGGCGCGTGGTGGGACACTTACGTGGCCAACCACCAGGACCCGGACAAGTATCACTTGGGACGAGTTTGAGCAGGAGTTCGAAGCGCAGCACATCCCCAAGGGGGTGATGGACAGGAAGGCCGACGAGTTCCGGAACCCGAAGATGGGAGCTATGGGTGTGCCCGAGTACTACCACGAGTGGACCGAGCTGTCACGCTACTCACCTCGTGACGTGTCCACCGAGCAGGTCAAAATCTCTATTTTCAGCTTTTCATCTCAAATAATCACTATCTACTCTTCTCAACGATTTGCTTAGCACGTTCCATGCTGTTTTCTCTTCATCTCATTTCTCTTCGTGTTTTTCAATCTTTCCACTCGAGCAGGACAAGATCTACTACTTCAAGAGGGGTCTCAAGGCTGAGATTGGTCCCCACGTGGCAGGGTGCTCTACCCTGAAGGAGCTAGTGGATAAGGCTATCGAGGTTGAGGATAGCATTGAGAAGGTCAAGAGGGTGGAGGCACACAAGAGGTCGGGAGGACAGCCGGACCGTTCCGGAGGGCACCGAGAGGCCGAGGTTTGGTGGGCAGCAGCAGCAGTTCGCACGTCCACCACAGGGGCAGTTTGGAGGTTCCGGATAGAGGCAGTTTGCACCACAGGGACAGCAGTACCAGCGTGCTCCAGACACCACAGCGAGTCAGGGTGGAGGCCCCCGAGCAGTGGGATGCCCTTCGCCAACAGGTGCTTTCAGTGTGGGCAGCCGGGACACAAGTTCTACGCGTGTCCCAACTTGGGTCGAGGAGCTCCTACCACCTTCGCCACACCGAGGCCAGCAGCACAGCCACAGCAGCAGCAGTTCCGCAGTGCTCCCCGTCCCGTGCGGTCAGCAGCTAGGCAGCAGCCGCAGCAGAGTGCTTCCCGTGCTAGGCTTCACCACGTCACCACGAGAGGACGCTCAGCAGGCCCCCGACGTTGTGCTTGGTGAGTTCTTGGTTGAGTCTTGTTTAGCTTCTGTTCTTTTCGATACTGGTGCGACTAGATCGTTTATCTCATCTGCGTTCGTTACGAAGCTTAAGATTCCTACCTGTCTTGCTTGGGTCTCCTGTTGTCACTACTTCACCACTTGGGGTAGCCAAGTGTCACTTGGGTTGCAGAGGAGTTCGTATTGTGATTGAGGGAGAGCGGTTCTTGGCCGACCCGATTCTTTTGCCCTCACGTGGTATTGAGGTGATCTTGGGAATGGATTGGTTGACCAGGAACAAGGGTGTGATTCAGTGTGAAGAGAGGATAGTGACCTTGGTGAGTCACCGTGGGGTTACTCGTGAGGTTCACCCCCGTAGCACCTCGTTTGCCGGAGCAGCTTTGTCACTTTGAGGGTTTGCCCTTGGAGCAGATTCCCGTGGTTTGTGAGTATCCCGAGGTCTTTCCCGATGATTTGCCAGGGCATCCGCCGGATCGGGATGTTGAGTTTGTGATTGATCTTCTCCCCGGCACGGCCCCTATTGCTAAGAGGCCGTATCGGATGTCCGCCGATGAGTTGGTCCTCCCGAAGGAGGAGATTGATGATCTCGTTGAGGAAGGGGTTCATTCGCCCAAGTGCTTCACCTTGGGGATCCCCTGTTCTATTTGTGAAGAAGAAGGATGGTACCGACAGGATGTGTGTTGACTATCGTTCCTTGAACGAGGTCACCATCAAGAACAAGTACCCCTTGCCGCGGATTGATGATTTGTTTGATCAGCCGAAGGGTGCTAAGTATTTCTCCTCTATTGATTTGAGATCGGGCTATCATCAAATGAAAATCCGCGAGTGTGACATTCCTAAGACCGCCTTCGTGAGTAGGTATGAATCTTTGTTACCGCCTTGTCAATTCCATTCGTTATCTCTCATGTCTAATCATCCCTCCACGAAACTTGCTTCTTGTCTTTCCCGAACAGTACGGGCAGTTTGAGTTCACCGTCGCTTCCTTTGGCTTGACAAATGCCCCGCCGTACTTCATGAACATGATGAACAAGGTCTTCATGGTAGAGTTGGATAAGTTTGTGGTGGTGTTCATTGATGATATCCTTGTGTACTCAAAGTCCGCCGAAGAGCATGCTCATCACTTGAGGGTTGTCTTGGAGAGGCCGAAGGAGCATCGGTTGTATGCGAAGTTCAGCAAGTGCAAGTTCGGCTTGAGGAAGTGGCTTTCTTGGGGCATGTCATAAATGCCGATGGAGTGAGTGTGGATCCAGGGAAGGTCGGATCTGTGGTGAACTCGGCAGAGACCGCAGTGTGTCAAGGATGTGAGGAGTTTCTTGGGGATGGCTGGATACTACCGTCGCTTTGTTGAGGATTTCTCTCGGATAGCTCGTCCCATGACGGAGCTCTTGCAGGATAAGGTCACCTTTGAGTGGACCCCGGAGCGTGAGAGGAGCTTTCGGGAGCTCAAGACTAGATTGACCACCGCACCTGTGCTCACCTTGCCGGATCTTAGTCGGGATTTCCAGGTGTACTCGTGATGCTTCCACTCATGGGATTGGTTGTGTGCTCATGCGGAACAGGAAGGTTGTGGCTTATGCATCGAGGCAGTTGAAGACGCATGAGAAGCACTACCCCACTCATGATCTTGAGCTTGCAGCAGTTGTTCATGCGTTGAAGATTTGGAGGCACTATCTCATTAGTGGCAGATGTGAGATCTTCACGGATCACAAGAGCCTCAAGTATATCTTCACGCAGCTCGAGCTGAACATGAGGCGAGAGGAGATGGCTTGAGTTGATAAAGGATTATGATCCGAGCATCAACTACCACCCTGGCAAGGCCAATGTTGTTGCGGATGCGCCGAGTCGCAAGGCCTATTGCACTTCTCTCATGACGAGTCGATCGAGGTGTTTGAGGAGATGATGAGGGATGGAGTGGAGCTCATCCCCGAGGGCTATCTCCACGAGTTGAGGATCACCCACCTTCTTGGGGATCGGATCAAGGAGAAGCGGAAGGATGACAGCTTGGTGGCATCGATCAAAGCTAAGTTGGCGAGTGGATAAGGCTCCCGGCTTTAGGGTGGATGATGACGGTGTACTTTGGTACAAGGATCGGATTGTGGTTCCTGGAGGTGCTGGGATTCGAGAGGAGATTTTGAGAGAGGCTCACTGTTCTCGCTACTCGATCCATCCGGGGAACACAAAGATGTATCGGGATCTTCGCACTCGGTTCCGGTGGGAAGGTATGAAGATGGAGATTGCTCGGCTTGTGGGGATGTGTGATATCTGCAGGAGGGTCAAGGCGGAACATCGAAGCCAGCCGGTTTGCTCAAGCCTCTTGAGATTCCGACGTGGAAGTGGGAAAACATCAGCATGGATTTCATCAATGGTTTGCCTCGCTCGCGGAAGGGTCATGATTCTATATGGGTGATTGTGGATCGTTTCTCCAAGGCGGCTCACTTCATTGCCGTCAATGCCAAGTACAATGTGGAGCAGCTTGCCCGTCTCTACATTGACAACATTCCGAGGCTGCATGGTGCCCCACTCACCATAGTGTCCGATCGTGGTCCTCGGCTTGTGGCTGAGTTCGGAGGAGTCTGCATGCTTCGATGGGCACTAGATCGGACTACAACGACAGCGTATCACCCTCGGACGGATGGACGGACAGAGAGGGTGAACCGGACTTTGGAGGATATGTTGAGAGCTTGTGTGCTCACCTACAGCAAGAGTTGGGAGGACGATCTGTCATTTGCTGAGTTCTCTTACAACAACAGTTACCGTGCAAGTATCTAGATGTCTTCCTCTCTCTGTCTCTTAACTCTCTTCACTCTCTTTTCCTTATGTTCATTGTCTTCTACCGTGCTAGCATCAAGATGTCACCAAATGAGCTCTTGTATGGGAGGAAGTGCAGGACACCTCTCATGTGGTCGGAGGTTGGAGAGAGGTCTTTCTATGGCCCGGATCTTGTTAGAGAGGTCGAGGAGAAGGTTGAGCAGGTCGGAGAGCATATCCGTGTTGCCCGGAGCAGGCGGAAGAGCTACGCGGATAAGAGGAGGAGACCTTTGGAGTTCTTTGTGGATGACTTTGTCTATCTCAAGGTCTCTCCACTTCGTGGGACGCGCAGGTTCCACGTGCGTGGCAAGTTGGCACCGAGGTTCATTGGACCGTTCGGAGTGGTGAGGAGGATTGGAGATCTCGCCTATCGGCTTGAGTTGCCGGGACACCTTGCCGGAGTGCATGATGTGTTCCATGTTTCGCAGCTCAAGAAGTGCTTGCGTGTGCCGGAGGAGCAGGTGTATTTGGAGTACCCCGTGAGGATCTTGGATAGGGCCTACAAGGAGACGAGGAGTCGCAGGATCCATTTCTGCAAGGTTCCGTGGAGTAACCACACCGAGCGTGAGGCCACTTGGGAGATGGAGGATAACTTGAGGAGAGACTTCCCGCACTTGTTTGAGGATGAGGAGTGAAATCTCGAGGACGAGATTCTTGTAAGGGGGAGTCCGTAACATCCCATGTATCTGTGTATCTACTCAAATTCGAATTAAATCAAAATTTGGATGAATTTGGTTCAAGTTTGAGAAGAGAGAAAATTCGAAAACGAATAAACTCGCTAGTGTGCCGATTTCTCCGCCACGGCCCGCCTTCTCTCTCTTTCCCTTCCCCGGCGCGGCCCACTCCTTTCCCACTTCTCCCTCTTCCCTTCTCTTCCGCGCGGCCCAGCCAGCCAACCAGCCCGACCGGCCCAACCAGCCCGGCGCTGTTTCTCTTCTTCCCCTCACCCGTACGCGCGCGGCCGCCCGTGGACCGCCACGTCGTCCGTTCGACGCCTAGCACCACCCCTGCGTCACCCGGCCCCGCAACCCCAACTCCGCCTGGAATCTAGCGAGTCCCTCTCCGTCCCGTGCTCCCTTCCCTCCATTTAAACCCCGCGCCACGCCGCCCGAAACCCTAGCTTCGCCATTGTTCCTCCTCGAGGTAAGCTTCGCCGCTGCGCCCGGCCGCCCGTCGGCTTGCTCGGCGTCCTTCGCCCGCTCTCGTTGGTGCTCATCACGGAGCTTCTCGCGCAGGGTGGAGGACAAGCGGGCGGGACAACTTGGGAGCCGTCGCCATCCCCGTCGTCGCTCGTCGCCGTCGACGTCCCCTAGTGAGCTTAAGTCCCGTTTCTTCTTCCCCATCGTTCGAGCTTCATCCTCGCACCGACCCCCGTCCCCTTGCCGTCTTGAAGCTTGGGAACGAAGGATTGCGTGATCACCGCCCCGTCCGTGCGTGCCCGTCGTCCGCCGCCACCTCTCCTCACCGCCCAACGTCGATCGTCCCCCTCCGCCTCGCTCGAGTGCGGCATAAGCTCCCTGGTCAGCCCGCGTATCTTTTCCCCCCTTCTTCCCCGCGGATTGGCCGCGAATTGACCCGTCCCGTCGTAGCTTGGCCGCCGCCCGCCATAGCCGCCATGGAACTCCATGCTCCCGTCGAGCTCGTGCTCATCTAGCTAGCCCAGGAGCTTCGCACCGTCGTCCCGCAGCTCGTGCGCGCAACAATTGAGGTTCTAGGTCGCGTCGTGGCGGGTGCTGGCAGATCCGCCATGGCCGCCGCCGCGGAGCTCGCCGCCGACGGTGCTCCGGCGGTCGCCTTGGGTCGCGTGTAGTGCTAAGATGTTCGGTGGAACATGAGCTCCACTTTGGTGCTGTTATTTGGCCATTTGCCCGAGTCCCGCGGCTATTCCCTCGCGCGAGCGCCGCCGCCGATGCTCCGTCGAGCTCGCGCCGCCGCCTCACGGCGAGCCGGTCCTCGTGGTGGTGTCCGGCGGGTGCGCGAAGTGATGGGGGTTGTGGTGGTGGTCTCCGTTTGGCCGCCGACGAGCCCTAGCGCCGCCGCGTCGCGATTCCGGCGAGCCCCGTGCTCCGGCTCGGCGGCGCCGCTCGCCTCCGGCACCGGTGACGTCAGCCTGACGTCACCCGTGGGGCCCGCCGGTGGGCCTGGGTCCATGGGGTTCTTTCCCCTTTGTTGCGTGGACCCGGTCCATGTGGACCGATGGCGATAAGAGAAATATGGGCCCGGTCCACAGCATAGTGTGGACCGGCGGAATATTCCAAAAGAATATTCCGAGGGAATATTCCAATTCCCTGGTTTTTCTTTTTCCTTTTTCCAGAATTTTCGATAAATCCTTTTTCCGTCGGAAATTCATATCTTTTACCGGAGCGTCGAAAAATACGTGGTTGGTTGCGTTGGATTCGTAGCGACGAGATCTACGCTTTAGTGTAGTTGTTAGCTATGTTCTAGGGTCGTAAATTCCGTCGTCCGTTTCGTTGCTCTCGTACTTTTCTCGTTTTGCGTGCCTAACCCGTTTCGTACGTTCCGTCCGCCGAGAGCTACGAGGAGTTTCCGCCCGAGCCGCAGTTTGAGGAGTTCTCGCCGGAGCAGCCGTACGAGTACCCCGACCCGGCCTGGGACCAGCGTTTCACGGGCAAGCCGCAATCCTTGACCACTCTTGCTCCTATTTAGCAATTGCATTAAATTGATCCATGCATGATTAATGGTTACTTGCACTTGTAGTTTACCTATGCCATACTATGCCATCTTTGCCACCGATTGCCATAGGGTGTTTTTACTCGTTACTCGCATGCTTAGAATTTGCTTAGTTGCTTAATTGAACCCCATGATGACTATACATGTTTTTGTGTAAAATAAATTGTAGGTGTTTCTTAGGTGTCGAGTTTCGTACTAGATAGCCTCGTAGGACTTTTGCGGGGCGAGTGTAGGTGGTTAGGTGCTGGGAGACTTTTGGGGAGTCTCCGTTTGGAGAGCGCCGTTGCGGGCGCAGTTGAGTAGGGGCCTTGGGCTATGGACCCGTGTTGTGGTGACACTTGTTGAGACCGTTGTTTTGAGGAGAGGGATGGTGACTCGCCCCGGTAGCATAAGGACCGATTCCCGGTTGCTCGCTCTTTGGTATACTAGCTTACCACGTGACCCGTATGGGCGAGCTGGATTGAGACGCTTAGCGGAGGACTCGGTGGGCCCGCCGTGGTGTAGAGTTAGTGTTAGTGGGTTTTTGGAGCTTTTGTCTCGAACCATGAGTAGAGGATATCCCACCTGGCCCGTGGTAGACCTTTCACACCTTCAGGGCCCTCTTCTCGCGTTGTGGTTGGGGATCCCGGACCCGAGGGACGGGCGCCCGCCGCCGATGCTTTGTTTATTGATCTTGTGAGTGTTGCTGTGCTTTAGCCACGACGGTGGTTGTAGTTATAGTACCTCTTCACGTGGGTACAGCTTGCTTACTCTCTCGCAGAGATATATAATCTATACGTATAGCCTAGCCCTCGGGTAAGGGGGCAACACCATTGAGCGACACGCTTGATTAGCATTTACTACTTCTCCCTCTCGATAGGTTTTACTTCCGGCTTCGAGCTGTGGTCCAGTGGAGGTGTGCTGGACGTAAAATATTGACCCTTGCAGGATTGTGTTGTTTCCTGCAAGGCCACTTATAAAATTTGACTAATAATAAAATGTGAATCACATAGACTTGAGGATTAATTGCTTTAGGTGCTAGCCCTTGCCTTTCGTTGAATAATCCCAACATGCATACATTGTTGCTAGGTAGTTGCGGCTTGTTGAGTACATGTTGTACTCACGGCTTTCTCACTTTGTTTTTCGGACGCTGATCCGGAGGATCCCGCCGAGCCTACCGACGGAGCCGCCGGAGAGGAGTGACGTTCTCGCCTACACACGAGTGCTTGTGGACGTTGGGTCTTCACCGCCGACCTACATGTGAGACGCTTCCGCTAGTTTCCTTCATGTTCTCTCGCTGGCCTGCGTGCCGCGTGTTTTGTGTCCATGAGATTTGAGCATTGAGTTATGATGATGTACTTTGGAGATTCTATTATCCGGCCTTGCATTTACTCGTATCTTATGGTTTTTATGATGTTAAATGTATTGGATGTACGTGTCACCCTCCCGGGAGTGGCATTGAGGTACAAGGCACGGTCTTCACTATCCGGTGAAAATCGGGTCGTTACGGTTGAGGTTTTGGACAACGGATGGATGTGGTCCGATTGCTTGTACCGCGGGGTTTACCCGTGATGCTGTGGCAGGCGATGCAGTCCCTAGGCTACACCGAGCCCCCTGCCTATGTAGGGAAGGAGTTTGTGGAGCGAGGGATGATCACTTGTACCATGCACGTGGCTGTGCCGGGCAAGGCGATACCCCCACGCCGAGAGTCGTGGATGGTGACCACGACGAGTCTCGCGCTGTACAGCGCGTAGGACGCAGCAGCGTTGGAGGCTTTCACCAAGTTTTGTGAGCTTCACGCCGTCGACCTTGTAGGGACGCCATACTTGTACCTACCAGTCAGCGACCCCTACGATAGCCGCCGGAGAAGTCGCATGGCCGTGTTGTGTGACCCCACCACACCCCACTACAACCCCATGTTGGTGAACATTGCGTGCTATGCTGACGAGCTCTACCGTCAGCACGAGTTCCGGAGCCGAGAGGTGAATATCCTCGTGGGAGCCATGCGAGGGAATGAGGCTAGAGTTGTTCGGAGGGACCAGTAGGTCACCTCACTCACCGCGGAGAACGCGGCACTCCGTGAGCGGCTCCAGCAGCAGCAGACCCTCGTGGTGAATCTGCAGCAGGAGGTGCAGGCTACAGCTCGGGCTCGAAACGAGGCAGCAGCGTCGCGAGACGCAGCTGACGCTCGCTACTTACGTTTCCTCACCGAGTACGGTCCACGTGGACCAGGTCCTCGGGTGACCTTGTTCCTCCGTCGGGGAGAGCAGCTAGAGGACCCCGATGACGTAGAGGAGGACCGAGCGGCACTCGTAGTGCGCGTTGTAGGGATTGTAGCCAACCCCCTACTTGTATCTTGTTTTCTCTTAAGATGTATTCAGAACTTGTTTTTAGCTGGATCGTGATTGTACTCGTGATGTCGGTGACTTATGTACTAAACTTGGTGTAGTATGGGAACTCGTTGAATGCAGTATGATGAGTGGAATGATGATGTTTATCATCCCATAACCCCTGCATTACATTGGTTTTACTACTGTTGTTGGCTGTTAATTATGCATCTGTTTACTCTTATGTCAAGATTGTTTATCCTTTTTGCGGATCAATTGGATTAACCGGATTCGCAATTTTGCTTGACAGAATGGTGAGAACGCGCAACACCAACGATCTCCATGGCGAGAGGCCCGAAAGCTCGGCCCAGGGTGCTGGAAACGAAGCACCACCGCCACCACCTGTCCCTAACCCGATGGATATGATGGCCCGGTTTCTCGCAGCCATGCGAGACAACCAGCAGCAACAGAATGAGTTCCTGCGGGAACTCCGCCAGCAGGTACCTGCCGGGGACGGCAACCGCGGGCGCCAGAACCGCGCCGCGGCGCCGCGGGAGGCATCATACCAGGAGTTCCTAGGAACCCAGCCCCCGAGGTACGACGGCTCCGGCGAGCCGATAAGGGCGGAGGACTTCATCCGCCTCACCGAGTCCAAATTTGGACTGCTCCACCGCACCGACGTGCGGAAGACGCTCTTCGCAGCGCAGCAGCCTAGAGGGCGCCGCTAGTGCTTGGTGGGCTACCCACCCGGCCACTCTACCTGCAGTTGCACAAACCACCCGGGAAGACTTCAAGAGGGTCTTCCGCGCTCATTTCATACCGGCAGGTGTGATGCGCCGGAAGGCGAGGGAATTCATGGCTCTCACCCAGGGAGGCCGCAGCGTCCACGAGTACACCCAGCAATTCAACCGACCGGCACTCTATGCCCCCGAGCTAGTGGACACCGATCGGAAGCGCAAGGACCGCTTCATGGAGGGACTCGGCGCCGAGTTGCAGGACCGCCTCACCCTCAACATGGGGGTAGCTTCTCGGAGTTCGTGAACAACGCCATCCTCGCCGAGGAGGGCTACCGCAGGGCTCGAGGCGGAGAAGAAGAGATCCGCGAGTGCTACGGGGCCATCCAACCCGCCCCGGGCCAACTACCGCATGATCTACACCGACCCCTCCGGACAGCGCTACCGCTCACGGCCTATGGTGGCGCCGCGTCCATCGGCACCCCCACAGAGGCCCCCACCGCAGCAGAGGCCCCCACAGCAGCAGCAGGTGGGACAGCGTGCTCCAAGCACCCGGTCCCGCTCGGAATGCTGCATGGAACCGTCCACCGCCACCGGAGCCCCTTGTTTTGGTTGTGGCCGCCCAGGACACTTTGTTAGGGATTGCCCCTATCAGCAGCGGGGCAATGCTCCTAACCAGCAGCGCGAAACAACAACCGAGCCCCGGCGAAGACAGGGCGTGTGAATTACACGTCTACCGAGGAGATTCCAGACGGCGCTCCTATGATGGCTGGTATGTTTTCTGTTCGAGATCATCCTGCCCTCATATTATTTGATTTTGGAGCATTGCATAATTTTATCAGTAGCATGTTTGTGGAAAAGTTTGGGTTATGCCGTAGCGCGATGAGATCTTCGTATTTGATAAAGTCAGCTAGTGGTCGGATCACCGCTAGAGATGAGGCTAGATGGGCACCAGTCACCCTGCAGACTAAGGTATACCCCACAGATTGCATCGTTCTCCCTGGCAGTAATATTGATGTGATATTGGGCATGATGTGGATGAAACACCACAAGGCGGTGTTAGATATAGATGGGTTCACCTGTCAGCTTGAATTCTCCATTGCATGGTCAAGATGTCCTTCGACCGACCTACCCTAAGAATTGTACTCCCGTAGTACATCAAGCTATTGTCGAGGGCCCGACCGATATTCCAGCTTGTCCGTGAGTTTCCTGATGTATTTCCCGAGGATCTTCCGGGAATGCCTCCGGACAGGGATATCGAGTTCAAGATCGAGTTGCAGCCGAGCACGGCTCCGATCTCGAAGAGACCATACCAAATGGCACCCAAGGAACTGGCAGAATTGAAAGAGCAATTAAAGGAACTATTGGACAAAGGTTATATTAGACCTAGTTTCTCACCTTGGGGATGTCCGGCTCTATTTGTCAAGAAGAAGGACAAATCTTTGCGCTTATGCGTAGATTACCGCCCTCTCAATGCAAGTATCCCTTGCCTCGCATTGATATCTTGTTTGATCGGTTGATGGGAGCCAAGGTATTCTCAAAGATTGATTTGCGCTCGAGCTATCACCAGATCAAGATCGGGCGGAAGATGTGCCTAAGACAGCCTTCTCTACACGGTACGGCCTCGTATGAGTATTTGGTGATGTCTTTTGGGTTGACAAACGCACCGACACACTTCATGTATCCGATGCATTCGGTGTTCATGCCCGAACTTGACAAGTTTGTGGTGGTCTTCATTGATGACATCCCGGTGTACTCCAAGTCCGAGGAAGAACACGCCGAGCATCTTCGCATCGTTCTCCAAAGATTGCGAGACCACCAGTTGTATGCTAAATTCAGCAAGTGCGAATTCTAGCTTAAGGAAGTTCCATTCTTGGGTCACATCATTTCGAGGAGGGCATATCCGTTGATCCAAGCAAAGTACAGGACGTACTTAATTGGAAAGCTCCGAAGTCAGCACCGCAGATTCGCAGTTTCCTAGGCTTGGCAGGCTATTATCGGAGGTTCATTCCGAACTTCTCCAAGATTGCCAAACCTATGACCGAACTTCCGAAGAAGGAGAAGAAGTTTGAATGGAGTCAGGCTTGTCGGAAGCCTTTGAGACCTTGAAGAAATTGTTAACATCTGCCTCAGTGCTAGCGCAACCGAACCTTGAGAAGCCCTTTGATGTTTTCTCGTGACGCATCGAGCAGAGGTTTGGGTGGAGTTCTCATGCAGGAGGGTCGAGTTGTTGCTTATACCTCCCGGCAGCTCCGAAAGCACGAGCAAAACTATCCTACTCATGATCTCGAGTTAGCAGCAGTGGTACTCGCTCTAAAAGGTGTGGAGACATTATCTCGTTGGGCAATCTTGTTCGCATCTACACCGATCACAAGAGCTTGAAGTACTTATTCACTCAAGATGATCTGAATATGAGGCAACGTCGTTGGTTGGAATTGATTAAGGACTATGAGTTGGAAGTGCACTACCACCCTGGGAAAGCAAATGTCGTTGCAGATGCACTTAGCAGAAAGCACAATGCAACCTTCTTCAGAGCCACTCGATCAGTCAAGGATGGGCACTCCATCCAGGTTGTACGCCACGGGTCACTCTACAACTTGGCTTTGATACCCACCTTGCGGGAAGAGGTGGTAGAAGCGCAGAAGCGGATGCTTCCATTGCTCACCTCAGGAGGAGGATAAAGGAAGAAGATAAGCAAGTGGCATGTTTCCGCGAGGACGACGCGGGAGTGGTTTGGTTCAAAGACCGCATCGTAGTGCCGAAAGTCCCCGAGCTACGTAAGAAGATATTGGATGAGGCTCACCTAGCCAAGTATGCTATGCATCCCGGCAGTAATAAGATGTACCATGATCTTAGGACGAGGTATTGGTGGACGAGAATGAAAAGAGAGATTGCTCGCTACGTCACCGAGTGTGACACGTGTCGTCGGGTCAAGGCCGATCATTTGAAACCCGCCGGACCGTTGCAGCCACTTAGTGTTCCATCTTGGAAGTGGGATGACATTAGCATGGACTTTATTGTTGGGTTACCCGCCACAAGTACGGAAGTTTGATTCTATTTGGGTGATCGTCGATCGATTGACCAAAGTGGCACATTTCATACCCGTGAGCACCCGATTTACGACTCAAAAATATGCTCGGTTATACATCGAGCAGATCCTGTGTTTGCATCATGTGCCGAAGACAATCATTTCCGATCGAGGAACACAGTTTGTGGGACGTTTCGGGAGCAGCTTCATGCGTCCCTAGGAATGAAATTAATTCGGAGCTCAGCTTACCACCCACGGATCGACGGTCAAACGGAAAGAGTAAATCAGGTATTGGAAGACATGTTGAGAGCATATGTCCCGACAGTCAAACGAATGCTTACCCCCGGCAGAGTTTGCTTACAATAATAGTTACCAGGAAAGCATTAAGATGGCACCGTTTGAGGCTCTCTATGGTCGCCGATGCCGCACTCCACTCAACTGGTCCGAGTCCGGAGAGAGGACCATTTTTAGCCCGTAACTTGTGCAACAAGCCGAGGAACGAGTGTTGGAAATACAAGCAAACCTCAAGGCAGCGAAATCAAGGCAAAAGAGCTATGCGGATAAAAGACGCCGACCACTCGAGTTTAAAGTGGGTGACCTTGTATACCTTCGAGTCTCGCCGACTAAGGGTGTACAAAGGTTTGGCGTGAGAGGCAAGCTCTCACCCCGCTACATCGGACCCTACCCCATTGTGGCCGGATGTGGTGCCGTTGCTTACTGAGCTCGAATTACCCGATACACTCGCTAGTGTGCATGACGTCTTTCATGTATCGCAATTGAAAAAGTGTCTCAAAGCACCCGTCGATCGAGTGTTGGATGAAGTAGTACCATTGCAGCCCGATTTGTCATACTCCGAGCAGCCGGTCAAGATTGTCGATACGAAGGAAAGAGTTACTCGAAATGGCACTCGGAAGTTTTTCAAGGTACAGTGGAGTCACCACTCCACGAGGGAGGCTACGTGGGAGTCGGAAGATTTTCTTTGCACCCACTACCCAAAATTCCCACTACAACCTAGAGGTACGTAAACCACCCCCTCCGTACTTGAGCTTAATCTCGGGACGAGATTTCTTTAAGGGGGAGGGCTGTGACACTCCGTGCCCTAATTTTTCGAGTTAGCATTTTTAAAACTAATCTCGAGTCTGGATTAACCTACCCAAGAAGAATCATTGACATGCAAAGTGTTTTGGGCATCAAATAAATTCAAAAACACTTTGGTTTGAACTACAACTCAAATTTCTACAACACAAGTATGGTCACACCAAAAATATATGTTGTAGGGCATGTCAAATGAAAAATCTAGGATGAAACCCCACTGGATTTCATCAAGGTTTGATACCCCAAATAATTCAGACAAACTTAGCATTTAACCCTTTTCTCTGAATTTTTGGAATTAATCTAGAAAGAATTTTGGAGCAAACTCTTCGTGCATGTCACTTTCTGGAGTTATACTTTTCAACAAAATTCTTTATTTAAATTTTCAAATGCGGGAAGGCCCTGTATTTGATTTTTCAAATTTGAATTGGGCCACGTTTGGAAATTGGAAGAAAAAGAGAAGATACCAGGGAATATGCCGCGGGCCCCACCTGTCAGCCCCCAGGGCCATGCCCCCGCGCCCGACCGGGCTGTACGCCGGCGCCGCGTGGCGCCGGCGCCCTGGCCGCGGTTCTCCTGGTCGGGGGCAAAGGGGGAGCCCAAGGCCGGTCGGAACCCCTCCCCACTTTCTCTCCCTCTCTCTCCCGAGCTCCCACCCCCGCCTCGCCATTCCCGCCGCCCTAAGAGCTCGCCGCCCGCCAAGTCCGGCCGCCGCAGCTCGGGCCAAGCACGCCCCAAGCTCCGCCCCACCCCCACCCTACTCCACGCCAAGAACCCCCAAAAATGGCGGACTAAAACCGACCAATTTCAAAGAATTCCGCGAGGAGCTCCATCCCGGCCGTCGCCGCCGTCGTGGCCAAATTCACCCCCTCCGGTGAGCCTTTCTCTCCCGTTATTGCTCCAATGCGTGCGCAAGGTGACGAGGAGTGTTCCCAAACCCTAACCTTCCTTGTCACCTCGCTAGGTCGCCGGAAATCCCCATTTTTCCCGGCCGCGGAGCTCCGGCCGCCGCCACCTTCACCTCGACGGCCACCCACGGTCGTGCTCATCCTCAACCGAGAGTGTGCCGGTGAAGCCCGTGCTCGGGGAAGCTCCACGGCCAAGCCATTCGACCTCCCGTGCCTCCTCCGCGACGAGCGCACCCGCCGGACCCCTCCACACCACCACCGCCCGTCGCGCCGCGTCTCCGGTGAGGCCCCCGCCAAACCGACCCCACCTTGAGATGCGCCGCCTCATGCCGCGCCCGGAGGACCCCTGCTCGGCCGCGCGCGAGCCCCGGACGCCGTCCCGGCCACCGCGCCGCCGCCTCCGGGCCAAGCGCCGGTAAGGCCACGAGGCGGGCCACACGGCCCGGATCCCGTGTGGCCATAGCCACACGCGGATCCGGAACCCCGTGGTCCGCGGTGTGGCACGGAGCGCGGAGATTTAAATTTAAATCCCGGATGGCATTTTCGTAATTAGATCCGAAATTCAATTAAACTTAGAAAATTCATATCTAGAGTTCTAGACCTCCAAAAATTACAAACTAAATTTTGTTGGACTCCTTGAGACATGTACTATTTTATGGAGCTTTTAGTTTGGCATTATCAGAAGCAATTTATTGAGGTTAAATTCTTTTTAGGGGACTTAAGTTAAATGCTTAGTTAATTATTTAATTATCCCAAATTATGAAGCTTAATTTAATTACTATCTTTATCATGTGCCTAAGGACCAGGAGCAATTTATTTGCTATTTTACCTAGTTTTTCTAGGATTATTGAATTATTTTTCTTGCACATGTGATAATGAATTAAATGCTTCATGGTAGTTGATGAAGGAGATAAAAATTAAATAATCACCCTAAATCATCCCACCCCGCTGGACACCAAGTTAATTTATACTCATGAATTAAATGTATTTGATGAAATTCGCACGTATTCCATAAAATAATTAATATCATGATTTCATCAAAATTTATACATCACCCTTGCATCATGTAGCTGCGGTGGTGAACGTGGTGACCGGCGAGGAGGAGACCGAAGCTATTGCTGTTGTTGACCCAGCTGCTCAGGGTCAAGCTCAAGGCAAGCCCCGGTGCACAACCTTTTAATTTAAGTATTTTAATTTCATCACCGTGTTTGTAGGTCTCGTATTGTGCATTAGGTCTACAGGAGTTGTGATGAAAACCCTAGCATGCAGTAGGACCTCGTTTACCCCGGTTCGATCACCCTACGCTAGATGCTTGCATAAATAGGGCGATGATCCGTCGAGTGGTACGGAAACCACTCGTAGATAGGACAATCACTTTTTGGACACGATGCTAAGTATTGAGAAGAGAATGGAAATTGGAGGTCGGACGGACAACTAGGTGGAAAGTGAAGCACCGAAAGAGTCTTCAAGGTTGTAGCCCCGTCTCGTGCACACAAGGACCGCGTCGTGTCCGGCCCATGTGGATTAAGTTTGAACGTACTGCTTGCATGCTGGAGTTAATGGGCCCAAGAAACCGACGTACCGATGGTTGCTGTATGTTAGAGAGATACCCTACTCCCTTGATTACTTGGCAGGAATTTGGGAGGAGAGAAGGGAGCACTCTACTCACGGATGACGTCCGGGACGGCATCGCGTGGGGACCCTTCTCGGGGAGCTAGGCCCGACTAACACTACAGTACCGGCTGGGAAAGGTTGTCTCATGCGGCTTCGGGAAGCGCGTATGTGACGTGCAATCAGGTTTCTCCTGCAGGATGTGAATCGATTCGAATCGCTGCCCCTCACAGTAACGAGTACCACTTGTCTCTGCGCCGGAACGTAGTAAGAAGAGAAACATTGATGATGATGATTATGATTAATTTGCTGTATTGCTTAATTACTTGTTTGGAAACATGTAATGCAGTAGCTTAGTGCAAATTAAATTTATTCTTTCTTGTAACTTAATTAAATTGCTAAAAGATGAAAGTAAGGATTCACTTGTAGGCCAGTTTAGTGCTTGATGTATCCTACCCCTCGGCCGTTGCATGTCTAGGAGTCGGCTGTAGATGGCCACTTTGACGGGTCGGTCTTGCTGAGCTTTAGTTGCTCAGGGCTTTGCTCTATGTGGTTTTCGAGAGAACCCCGTGGAACAGGATTTCGACGCCGGAGATGACGTCCGGTAGGATCGGACTCCGGGTGACGGCCACTACACTTGAGAGTGGTGCGGCCCGGATGAATAGAGGAGTTGATGTGCCGGTAAGATGTTCGAGGGCAAGAACATCTGTCTCTGCCGGGTGTCCGTGATGTATCGCCGAGAGAGCGATTGTATCTTATTTGCTTCCGCTCGACTAGTTTATTTTCCAAACTTATTTGCTTCGATGCTTATGAGACTCGATGTACGTTTGTACTTGGGATGAATGTAAGACTTGTACTTATATTCATTGTATTCATGCTTATGTTTGTATGTTGTAATATCGGGTATCACAGCGTGTGATGCCACCCATGATGATCCCGGAGACGGAAACGCCTCTTCATGAGGCGGGTCTGTCACGCTTTCTTAATTCCGATACAGCACTATCATCATTGGTCGCTTATTATGTATATATAGTATGTATAGTTCCAGCCTTAGGCTCGAGAGCTTACAACCTTTTATTACACACTAGCAGCACTTCCGCGTCTACGAATTCACATGCTGAGAAAGCATGACTAAGATTAAAGTTTGATGGAACCATTATTAAGAACAAATCCTATTCATAAATTTCTATCCGTGATTAGCGTAGATGTGTATGGCCAACACCTCCAAAGTTTGACGTGCATTCTTCACTCGTTTGTTTGTCTTCCTCACACCGGTGTAGGTGAGCCAAGCACCAGAGCCAATCAGTTCCTCTGAAGACTACCTGCAAATAAGTTTTCATAGGGGAGTTGTCAAACACAACATCATTCCTACTAAGCCAAATGACCCAATATAAAGCAGATGCCCCAATTAACAATGGCAACGTATCTTATGAGAACCAGCTTCATGTGAGAACTATGAGAACTCAAATATGAGCCACATGATCTTGATCCAAGCGGGGGAGGGGGCATAGGGAGAGGTGGGAGGAGGAATTTGTAAGTGTGCGGTGATTTTGCAAATCCCCCTCCCACCCGATTGCATGCACCGTATTGGATCAAGATCATGTGGTCTGGATTTGAGTTCCCATAGTTCTCACACGAAGCTAGTTCTCATAGGATATGTTACCACTAACAATTGTCTTTTCAATTTAGTATTCACCCCCCCCCCCCCCAAGCCCCCAAAAGAACAGCCAAGAATTAACTATGAGGTCGTTGTAAATTAAAGGGAAACTTTACATCTCTCCACATAATTTAGCGATATGACAGTCAAATAAATTGTATGATTATATAGGCAAATTGTAAACATAATTCATTTCCATTCCAATTTCGTCTAGCTAGGTTATTCCTTTGTAAGTGTCAGCCATTTCCTTACATACCACATGATTTTTTAATTTTCAATGGAAGCTTTAATTTCCAAATAGTCATATCTTGTTGTATGTTGCCATTACACGTTATTGCCATGTACATTAAGCTAACAGTGAAAATTCCCAATTCATTTAGATTCCAACAAAAGGCATCACTAGTATTATTTGAATGAACATAGCAAATACAATGAACAGGTTGTGCCATAGGTCTAAGTTTGCTCCTACTACTGCCCTTCTAAAGGAAACATTCAATGGAATCGTGCTAAACACCGTAGCAACCGTGGAATTTTCATACGAGTGATGTGATTCAAGGATGGGTATTGGTCCTTTAGGGACGAAGTTCCTAGCCATTGGTCTTCCCAAAACCTAATTAATTAGCTTACCATTGTTAAGGTGAAATGAGCCTAGAGTGAGAAAATTATTTTTCACCTTCAGTAGGCCGGACCAAAAGTGGGAGTCACCCGACTTCCTCTCGACATGTCCTATAGTCTTGTTTTTAAGGTATTTGTTATGTAATAAGGTCTGCCAAATACCATCCTCGTTAGTGAGTTTGAAAAGCCATTTACTTAAGAAGCATTGGTTCTGTATTTATATGTTTTTTAATCCCAAACCCACCCCCCCCCGGGGAATTTCTCTCCTTTCTCACACCAATCATTAAGCCAATAGAGACAGAACTACGGTTGCACCGGCCATGGTAGAGGCAGAAGTATCCACATTAGAGAGCGAGTGGCGGTAGGAGGCGGAACTTGCTCCTACATTTTTGGCTGACTTGGGCGCCATCGCGGGTGACAGTGATGGGAGTTTGCTTCCGCATCTTGGGATGGCGGAGGACGACATGGTGCTGTGGGCTAGAAGAGGGGGATTGGGAATGACGACGGGTTGAGACTGAAGGACAATTTCATAAAAAAGCAGAAATTAAAAAGATAAATGGGCAAAATATCGACGAGTTCACTTTTGCAATTGATATTTTAGGGAAGCCCACTAAAATCATAGGCAAAATAACAAAAATATATATTGTCCCTACAAGGTATGGTGAATGTCAATGTGGCCTACTAGTGTGTCTCACATAATAGTACCATTTATGTTCGGTATTCTCCAAGTCTTACAAATATTTATTACAAGTTCGATACAAGTAAAGAAATTTCTAAAATAGTTTGTTTTAAATATACAGAGTTGTATTATAGCAGTTATTTTATGATAACTTAATACCATTATTTTCTATTTGATCAAATGTTGAAAATGCTTCGGTGTTGATAGCTAAATCTAAAACGGTTGATTTTACCCAAATCCAGATATAATGTTTATATTCAGGAATAGAGAACTGATAGTAAAATTTGTGATATTTCATTATTTTTTCAAAACTAAAAATACTTATGTTATAAAAAAATCAAGGAGAAAGAATGAGGTGAAAGACATTGTTGTCTTACACTGGAAGTGGATTTTTCAGTTGAGAAGCAATGGTCATTCAAACTCAAATTTTGCAAAAATTGACTATGATACGAGTTGTTGTTGTGATGAAACTCCTAAATACTTCTTTTCCATATTGAAGAAACTAATATTCAAATAATTGGATGTGCTTCCATCTAGTCGGATAAAGGATTGATCTCGGGTAACCCTTGACAAAGAAAGAGTCCAAATAGTAAGCACATGAGCATAGCATAATAAAGTGCAATTTAAATTCAGCTATTACAAAATCCATTTAGATTTTTAGTACATAAAAGAGAGTTCCAAATACGAGTTCAAAAGAAGAAGCAACACTTGACGATACATATCTTACATAGAACTCATGTCAGCCCCTAAACATGAATTCATTCACCACGGCCAATGGAAAACAAAGCGGGAACCCACTTTGATAGTTCAATCCATCGGTGGTTCACTCTTTCACACAACCTTACCACAACAATTACATATATAGCATGCACATACCTGCAACAAGACTCAAACAAGCAAACCTCGAGTAACTAATACTCAGCAAGACTTACCCATCAACGTGGCCTTCTAAGACCAACTTCTACCAAGCAGGGAGGGGGTGACTAAATTGTGGGAACTTAATTGCAAAAACAACACTAATATTTTATCCTTATTTTCATATTTTTAATCAAGTTAAAAGGGTTCTTGCCTCAAAATAATCATCTATGCTAATACATACAAGGTTGTAGTACAATTAATTGAAAGTTGAAAACGGAAAGCGTAAGCATCATATTGCATTTCTTACTACGATGTGCGGGTGCTCACAAGTGCTACTCAATAACCATGATGGATGGCGATTCTAATTGATGTACATCCTCAAAATAAACCCAAGATACACATTGCACGCACACTCCGAAGAGTCACTTACAACCACCTTTCACGACATACCATAGGGTCGGTTCGGGTGTCACCTCTCCCGACTACATGTCCCCTATGCGATACCTTGTATCCATGGCTATCCCATGCATGCATCCTCTAACTAACATCAAACCCTAGATGCGACCATGCAACTGAGAGTAGATGAACCCAACATTGTCAACTCAACCTACATATGGACCTCCTCGTTCAATCTCAAAATTAATCATCATGATGTAACAACCGAGAGTAGATGAACCCGAATTCATCCAACTCCTATACGTAATGCACAATACATGACTCATACATACTATACAAACGAAAAAATTAAAACATAGGAGTCCACAGGGGATTGCCTTGATGCTTAGAGATGTTAGTACAATCTAGGGAATTCAGATCGGCACCGGTCTCCTCAGCTACAATCTCTACTTCCATGTTTGTGCCTTCGTTGTTTCCTAAGGGAGGATGTGCAAATACAAGTAAACAAAATGGACACCACATCAAGAATTTATGAAAGAATTGCACTCATGATCATGAGATACTCATAAAAGTTTTTAACAAGATTAAATAATTTTCATTTCAACATGCAAGCTTAATTAACAAGAAACACACTTTAAAATTTATTTAACATGGTCCTGGAACATATATAAAATTGGGAATTTTTCTGGTGAAAGGTGGAGTCAACTTGGTCAGCGATGCCAATAAATCATTCCTTGCATGCATGAAAATATTTAGGAATTTATGATGTCTACAAAAATAAATATGAACTAAGTGGGACAAAAATATGCATCTTCTTCACTAATGGACAGAGCTAGCTATAAGGAATCCAACAAAATGTATTTTTCATTTTCCAAAGTTGGAGATCTGGATATCGGCTTCTGAAGTTGTAAACAATTTTATGGGAAATAAATGAATTCCGGAAAAAGGAAAAACTCGCGGGCCACTCAGATGTGGCCACACTGTGATGCAGTGGAAGTTTGAAACAAATTTTGATATTTTATTTCCCTCTCATCAAAATTCAAATCAGGGAATTATCCATAATTTGAAACTATATTTGGGGATGGTCACCATGATGGGGACAGAGTTCCAGAATTTACACTGGTAACAAATTTGCATTATGATTTTTGGAAAACAGAGAGTTTATGGACATTCAATAATTTTTTAGAAAATATCTAGGGACTTCAAAAATTCATCGAAGTTTTCCTAAAATTCTCTTTTGATGTTTAGAACCCAATTATAAAGTTTTTTGATACACTTGCATGTACGAAAATAGAGCTCTGGTTCAAATAAAAATATAGTAGAGGCCAAAAAGAGAGGGAGCTTGGTTTTATCTCCCCTTTTAGAAACTTGGGGTAAAACTTGTCTTCCCCATCGAGCAAGTCGCTACCGGAAAACAGGATTTTGCCGTGTGCCTCCCCTAGCACACGGCAAAGCTTGATGATGCCGTCTGCTCAGCGCTGTTGCTGCGCCATTTACTGCAGAACTTCGCCTGTGTGTTGTTCCTTGCACACGGCAAAGGGTTTGACGTGTGCCCGTGCTTTGGCACATGGCAAAGGCTGCTTTGCCGTCACGGTTTACTGCCGTCGACCCTTCACCATAGGCCACCTACGGCAAATTACTTTGCCGTGTGCTATAGGCCCTTCGCCGTGTGCCGCAGGCACACAGCAAAAAACTGTTTTCCGGTAGTGAGTATAGGATTTGCTTTGCACCTGAGCCCTTTTTCCTTCTCATAAATTCCAGAAGGACTGTTTGTAGGATTGATAAAATACAACAATTTGAGTGTTTGACACTCATGATGTGTAGAAAATTATGGTGTCTTGACTCAATATCATGTTTCAAATGGAAATTATCATATTTAGAATTTGTACAGTTTTTGAGCTTTCAAGGAGGAACTTACATTAGTTTGGTGTTTTGTAAAATCTTGAAACTTGTCCTCAATTCTATTTTATTCTTTAGAATTTGAATATAAAACTATTTGTTACAGCTTGTGTGAAAAATTTTGGAGTTGCAGTTGAAGCTTGAATTTGGTCAAAATTCACTATTGTTTGAGACAAACTTCAACTATATAAAAAAATTGAAATTTTGATATTTCCTCCACAACATTGAGGTTATGGTGAGACGAGGGGTTTCATGCAAACTCTCCCAACTATGTGGATATTAGAATAGAAAAAACACATGTGCCCTCTCTTACCTCACATCACCGGGTTAGGGAGGATGCGGCATGGGTGATGGTGAGGGTGCACACTACTTGCATAAATGATCCGACAAAATCCGGCCTCAGCCTTCTACATGCATGATTTTCTTATGTGTTCTACACATAAAAAAATCTTTTTATATGAAATTGAGATGACTCATAGTTGTCCCTTTCTACTCCTTGGCGTGTTCCTCGCTTCTCCTGCAAAGCTGAAAGCACTCATGCCTAACGACAGAATCACGATGCCTGAGAGAAGGAAGGAAGGGAAAACACCTTGATGTAGAGTGCACAACGTGGCTAGATTAATTAGGTGGCGGAGGGGGGGTTGTGGTTAGGCGTCCTTTGGTCGAGGTGTCGATTGTCAAATTACTAGTCAACCTATACACACATTTGCATGGTTAATATTGATATCTATTTGAAAACATAATTAATATAATATTTCTTAAAATTTTATACTTCAACTTTAACCAGAGTATTATATAATTTAATTAAAACCTGGATTCATCATAAATGGTGAATTCTTAGAATTTTTCTATTATTTGTCTTAGAATTTTTCTTAGTCATGTATTGGAATAACACCACACATATTAATACTGTTAATATTAGCCATATAACTGCAAGGAATATTGTATTATCTTATTCGTGTCATTGAATTCTTTTCTAGGTTATTATTCTTGTACTTACTAAAAAAGTAATCAATAAACTTTTATATAATGGCAATAATGGATAATTATAAAAATATTTATATGGTATTAGACTATGTGTGTGTAATGGGAACGGTGGGTAAATTTGAAAGCATATATAGGGTATTTGTTTTAATTTTTTTCATAATGACAGTGATGGAAAAAAATATCTTTTTCTCTGAGTGAGTATATATGTGTGTGTATTCTCCTAGTCGTGCAGAAGGTTATTTTTTTATTGTTCTTCATTTCTTAATGTTCATCAATCTAATAGATATGCTAATAATACTGCTTTATGTGCCTAATCCGAAAATCCACCAGCTCAAAGAATTATGAAGCTTTGATATAGTCATCATTGTTTCATGTGACTAATAAGGATTATCACAAAAGAAGGACTGGAAAAGTCTTTAATAATGTTTTGTTCCTAGTGCTAAACCATAATCTCTTTTTGTTAAAGTATATTTGATAGTTTAGATGTGTCATGCATGCAAGCAGCTCACAGATTCAATACAATACATATACGCTTTTGCAATACATTCTACGCAAACCAATTGCAATACATTCCCGATCGCTGGGAACAAAACTAGACCCACGATGAAATATGTAGGATCAAAACGCAAGAACCGATCTTGCAGGCACAGTTTTACTCATGTTTAATTAAGAGAACAGGTTCCTCTGACTATTGCGCTCGGATTGGGCAGACATCCGCGAAACAAATTCTTGAGCACTCGACTACTCGAGCTGCTTGGTGCCTTTGCTGCTCCCTCCTTATTGTGGATGACATGGAGGTTCTTGCAGAGGTCGTCTTTGCAGTCGCAGAGGAGTTGCAGCGTCCCTAGATCCTGCCGCGCAGCGGCTGTCGCGTTCATGACGGTGATGTCGCACCGGACGAAGAAGGAGTCGTTCTTGAAGTAGTCTGAATTCTCCAGTGTTTCAATCTTCATGAAATCTCCGAAGCCGCAGCCTTGATCCTTTCCCGGAAAGGTGTTTCTGTCTATGGTCCTGCCACCGTGGGGCATCCCCGTCAGCTTCCCTTGAGGTACCAAGCTGAGGTGGAATTTGGCGCACACGTTTCTGGATTCGTCGGTCAGAACGAGGAAGAGAGACATGTACCCGGCACTCTCCTTGTTCTCGCCGTTGGGGTAGCACCTGATTCGCCACGTGTGCCCAGCCTCCGTGAACTCAGCGGAGGAGACATACTTGCCGTTCTCGTAGAGAAGCTTGGTGCGAGAGTAGCCGCTGATCTGAACGACGTGGTACCCGGTGCTTGCCGTGACGACCACGGTTGACGCGGTGGGGAATTGTGCCGATGTCGATGGCACCACATCTTGACAAACGTTTTTCGAATTCCGGGACGACACAGCCGAATCCCTGTGGATGTTTTTGCACTGGTCCTTGCGGCAGTCGCAGAACAGCTCCAGCGTTGCTAGATCTTGCGGCTGGACGACCGGCTCGTTCAGGACGGTGATTTCGCATCGGATGAGGATGGTGTCGTCCTTGAGGTATTCTGGCCACTCCAGCTCTTCCCTTGTTACCGTCTTGTGAAAACCCACATAGACATGGCTCTCGAATGTGCCCGGCACGGGAGTCTTCATGCCACCATGCAACTTCGCTTTCAGCTTATCATCCTGGCGAATGAAGCCGAACGCGAATTTGGCGCGGACGGGATGTGGCTTAGAACAAACGCCCTCCTCGCTGGCAAGCGCAAGTAAGAGCGAGATGTAGCTTGCGCACTCATCGCGTGCGCCGTTTGGGAAGATCATGATACGCCAGGAGTGGCCTGCCACCTCGAACTTGGTGGATTCGATGCAGCTGCCGGTGTTGACGAGCAGCTTGGCTTGAGAGTAACCGCTGATCTTGAGGATGTGCTCTCCCGTGGTCTCCGTAGCAGCAATGGTTGAGGCTGAAGGAAGAGGAACCGCCGCCAGCTTCTGTGACATGGTTGCTAGCTTCGCGCACCGCTCTGCAGTTGTGTAAAGATTAAAAACTTTTAGCTGCAAGCTTAATAGGATCGTATTAGCATAAGAATAATTACCATGCACAGATAGCTTTCATGTACTATATCAGGCCAACATACCTTGCAGTTGGGATATGTTTGCTCCTTGCAGTATTAGAGTATGTATTTCTCTCCTCTCTTCTCTTCTACCTTTTATTGTTCTCTTGATGATCAGTTCTTCTTCCTTCACAGTTTCGCTTTCACCTTACCGTCGTGGCAAACCAAGCTGAACCCAAAATGGTCATGGACCTCCTTGTACTAATCGCTGGCGTGCACGAGGTACGTATAGCGACATTTAGATGGCAAAGTTTAACTCTTCGGTTTGGCCAATATTATTCGGGTATAAACCTTGATATACCATGACTGACCTTCCGCCCTGAATTTGGCAGATCTGCAGTTATCGATCCTGAGGAGCTTGGCTTAAGAATAGAGGCATACCTCGAGAATAGAGGACCTTTACAGTGCTCCATGATACCGGTGCCTCAAAGGTATCATGGATGTCATCTAACTGTTTATTTTAAAGGTTAATACCATAATTCCTCGCTTAATTAATAGTTTGTCTCTCCCTCTAGCCGCTACATCTCTGTGCGCCATCTCTCGCTGTCATTGTCATTGTCCACGCTGATCAGATCATCGACGGAGATGTTCTCCATTATCCCGATTTGACTCACTCCGACGCCCCCAAAATCTATCTGCATCTACGCCCATTTGTTGCTGCCTCCAAGGCGAAAGTACATTGAAGAAGCGATTTCCATCACACTGAACATCTATCCTCGTTAAAGTAGAGTCTGATTCTTTGCAGTAGTTAATCAATGCCATTGTGCCACCGAGAAGAGAGATTCTGACGGTCTAAGCAATGGAGCTGACCTCACCAGACAAAATGCTCCGGTAGAGGGTGCCCTACCTTGGGCGATGCTGCCGCCGCTATTGCTTAATTAACCCTAAACACTACATGCAAAAAGGACAAGTACAATATTAGAGATTTGTTGTACTCTTTGATACCTATAATACCCTTATGATACCTATAATACCTTTACATGATACTTATGATACTAGTGGATGGAGAGGGTGTCATGGCTGTAATCTAAACCATTGTATGGAGAAAATAAATGGTGTGCATTCGTTTTGGAGTACCGTAAAAGTTCTCTGAGAATATAGGCGAGGTGTGACACGACCCAAGAGATTCATGAATGATTTTTGTTGATCTGTTACCTTCCTTATCATCCTAATCTTTTGAATGTAGTTGGCCGGTTCATAGTAATTCAATACGGTATCATAGTTCATGGTCTCGAGTTCTAATTTTAGTGAACGCAGTTTATTAATAAATTACAGTTGACTCTCAGTCAGGGTTCGAAATGTAGCTTGCACACTCATCGCGTGCGCCGTTTGGGAAGACCATGATACGCCAGGAGTGGCCTGCCACCTCGAACTTGGCGGATTCGATGCAGCTGCCGATGTTGACGAGCAGCTTGGCTTGAGAGAAACCGCTGATCTTGAGGATGTGCTCTCCCGTGGTCTCCGTAGCGGCAATTGTTGAGGCTGAAGGAAGAGGAACCGCCGCCAGATTCTGCGACATGGTTGTTAGCTTCGTGCACCGCTCTGCAGTCGTGTAAAGATTAAAAACTTTTAGCTGGAAACTTAACAGGGATCGTATTAGCAACTACCATGCATGCTTATATATCTTTCATGTGCTATATCAGGCAAACATGCCTTGCAGTTGGGATATGTTTCCTGCTTGCAGTATTAGAGTACGTATTTCTCTCCTCTCTGCTACCTTTTATTGTTCTCTTGATCATCAGTTCTTCTTCCCTCGCAGTTTCGCTTTCACCTTACCATCGTGGCAAACCAAGCTGTACCCAAAATAGTCATGGACCTCCTTGGACTAATCGCTGGCGAGAGCACGAGGTACAGCGACATGTAGATGGCAACTCTTCGGTTTCGCCAATATTATTCGGGTATAAACCTTGATATACCATGACTAACATGCCACCCCAAATTTGGCAGAACTCTTCGGTTTCGCCAATATTATTCGGGTATAAACCTCGATACCATGACTGACCTGCCGCCCCCAATTTGGTAGATCTACAGTTGTCGATCCTGAGGAGCAGCTTGCCTTAAGAATAGAGTCATACCTCGACAAAACACCTTTACATTGCTCCATGACACCGGTGCCTCAAAGGTATCATGGATGCACCTAACCGTTTATTTTAAAGGTTAATACCATAATTACTCACTCAATTAATAGTTTGTTTGTCCCTCTCGCAGCTATATCTCTGTGTGCCATCTCTCGCCGGCGATGTTCTCCATTATCCCGATTTGACTCACTCCAACGCCCCCAAAATCTATCTGCAAGTGATTTCCATCACACTGAACATCAATCCTCGTTAAAATAGAGTTTGATTCTTTGCAGTAGTTAATCAATGCCATTGTGCCACCGAGAAGAGAGATTCTAACGGTCCAGGCAATGGAGCTGACCCCACCAGACCAAATGCTCCGGTAGAGGGTGCCCTACCTTGGGCGATGCTGCCACCTAATTAACCCTAAACACTATAGGCAAAAGGACAAGTACAATATTAGAGATTTGTTGTACTCTTTGATTCCTATAATACCCTTATGACTTTTACATGATATTTATGATATTGGTGGATACAGAGTGTGTCATGGCTATGATCTGAACCATTGGATGGAGAAAATAAACGGTGTGCAATCGTTTTAGAGTACCGTAAAAGTTCTCCGAGAATTTATGGCATATGTATTCGTGTCGAAGGTGAGGTGTGACACGACCCAAGAGATTCATGAATGATTTCTATTGATTCCGTTACCATCCTTATCATCTTAATCTTTTGAATGTAGTTGGCCGGTTCATAGTAATTCAGTATGGTATCATAGTTTGTGATCTCGAGTTCTAATTCTAGAGAACGCATTTTATTAATAAATTACAGTTGACTCTCAGTGAGGGTGCCTCCTCCAAGTGAATTCTATATTTACCCTTTGGGTGCAACTGAATGGTGTATAGTAACTCAATAGTTTTGCATTGTTTCGCTTCAAAAACAATTCGTTAAAGTGAGGTTTGGCCTGACTACTTGTGGTGTGAAACAACCAAATCATTTCTCCCATCCAAATATGCTGCAACATGGTTCATATATGGCTTCCAAACATAGATAATTTTAGGATACAAAAACATCAAGATATAATGATAGGAGAATCTAGATGATGTGGTGGAGAGTGATACAGCAAAAAAATAGTTTAGTGTTGTTTAGAGAGAGGGATTGATGGTACTTTGGAAAGAAAAATGCTCTCACAAGATTAACTTTAGGACTATATATAGTCTATGATGCTGAATTAATTGGCAATATAATGTAGGTAGGCATGACTTTTTTTAGAGTGCTAGGTTTATTTCTTTTTTTGGAAGTAAACTGGCAGGTGTTCTGCCCTTTCATTATAGCAGGAGCAAATGTCTCATATTAGCGGAAACGACACCAAACCAAGAAAAAGAAAAAAGATACAACAACTACAGGAAAAGTCAAGAGACTAGAAGGGCCACAACTACAAGACCTATGTCCGTCGATGGAGCTCATTGTATGTAATCGTTGCCAAGATAGCTCTGACTTCAATACCACGAACTTCAAAAAGAAGCCTCAACAACATCCCGACACCTCTAAATCTTCCTCCGAATGTCATCATAGCCAAGCTCGTCGTACGCCACGACGCAGCAGCTCTGACTTCATCCAAGCAAACTGGTAGGAGGCGTCCGGATCCATAGAGGCAATGTCACGTTGATGAGGTCCTGAAAACCAAAACAGACCCCAAGTGTCGTTTCTACCGTTGTAGCTGCACAGGACCAGCAGAGAGTAGGAGACTGTATCTACACCACGACAAGTGGCAGACGAGCTTTCAACTTCTTTCATTGTAGATCTCACCATCGACGGACTCTCCAAGAACCTGGAGCACCCAAGAGACGATGCCACACGTGGACCTACAACAAACAAGCAAGAAAAACGACGCAGTAGGGAGGCCTCCAAGACGACGTCCGCAACCGGAGAATGACGCTGACACGCCGTCGTCGCCATCCCACAAGCGGGATTGAGTTTTCACCCGAAGGACCTCCAACAGGGAGATGGGGAGCTCCACGGCAACGCCTCCAGCGAGGCCGGCTAGAAGGGCGAGTAGAGCTTTCGCTCGGAGCTCTCTATCTTCCCAACTGCCGCCAGGCCATCACGTTGCCATACGGCAAGGGGCCGCTGATGCTGCGACGCAACACCCCCCCCGCGAAGACGCCACCGTCGCTGCCACGCATGGACTTCCATTGTCGCCACCACGACCGCTGCCACCTCCACACATTGAGCCAACGTCGGGTGCCACCAGATCCGCCCTCCACTTGTCCCGATCCAGCTCCATGGCCGCAGATCCGCCACCTCCGGCCGACATGGCGGCAATCCGCGCCCCGACGGCCGGGGAAGGCGTCACGTGAGAGAGAGTCCACCGCCGCCGTCCTCGCGCCCGCATGCGTTGGCTGCAGCACGGCGCTCAGGCGGCGGAAAGGCCGGGGAGGGGAGGGGCGTGGTGGCGGCCGCCACCACCTAGGGTTGATTATTACTGAGAGCGACGGACCAACATTTCTTCCTAGGTTGATTTCTTAATGTGCTACTACAATAATATAATATATGATGCTGAACTCATGTTTAAGCACAGGTTCTTTTCACAAGATTGCTCACGGATTGGTAAGACATCTCAGCAACATATTCTTCAGCACTTGACTGCTGAACTTGCTTGGTGGCTTTGTTGCTATCTCCTTGTTGTCGATGGCATGCAGGTTCTTGCAGAGGTCGTCTTTGCAGTCACAAAGGAGTTGCAGCGCCTCTAAATCGTGTCGTGCAGTGATTGTCGAGTTCAAGACGGTGATGTCGCACCGGACGAACAAGGAGTCATCCTTCAAGTACTCTGAATTCTCCAGCGTGTCAATCTGCATGAAATCTTTGAATCCCCAGCCTTTACTCTTGCTCCGAATGGTGATTCTCTTCTGGGACTTGCCGCCGTCAGGCATGTCTGTCAACTTGCCTTGAGGTACCAAGCTGAGATGGAAGTTGGTCCGTACGTTTCTGGATTCATCAGCCAGCTGGAGGAAGAGAGACATGTACCCGGAACTCTCCTGGTTATAGCCGTTGGGATAGCATCTAATTCGCCACGTGTGACCAGCCTCCGTGAACTCGGCGGAGGAGACGTGCTTGCCGTTCTCAAACAGAAGCTTGGTGCGTGAGTAGCCGCTGATCTGAACAATGTGGCACCCGGTTCTTGAGGAGACGACGATGGTTGACGGGGAGGGGAATGGTGCCGATGGCGATGGTACCACATCTTGATACAAGTTTTTCAAATTCCGGGACGACAACGCAGCAGCAGACGACTCCTTGTGGACGTTCTTGCACTGGTCATCGCGGCAGTCGCAGAGCAGCTCCAGCGTTGCGACATCTTGCAGCTGGACGACCGGCTCATTCAGGACGGTGATGTCACATCGGATGAGGATGGTGTCATCCTTGAGGTATTTTGGCCGCTCCAGCTTTTCCCTTTTTACCCTCATGGCAACATCTGGATAGACGACATCGCACTTGAAGAAGGTATGCAACCCGCCGGGAACATTCGGCTTCGCTTTTAGCTTAATGTCCTGGCGAACAAAACTGAATGCGAATTTGGCACGAGCAAGATGTGGCTCAGTAGAACCGTCCTCCTCGCTGGAGAGATCGAGGACGAGCGAGAAGTAGCTTGCGGACTCCTCGTTTGTGCCGTTAGGGAAGACCATGATACGCCAGGAGTGGCCTGCCACCTCGAACTTGGCGGATTCGATGCAGCTGCCGGTGTTGACGAGCAGCTTGGCTTGAGAGTAACCGCTGATCTTGAGGATGTGCCCTCCGGAGGTCGCCGTGGCGGCAATTGTTGAGGCTGAAGGAAGAGGAACCACCGCCAGATTCTGCGACATGGTTGTTAGCTTCGTGCACCGCTCTGCAATCGTGTAAGATTAAAAACCTTTATGTGGAAGCTTGACAGCATCGTATTAGCACAGGAAAAAATGAACCTCGTCTAGCAACTATCCGTGCACACACAGCTCTTATGTGCTATATATATCAGACAAACATACCTTCCTCCTTGCAGTGTTAGAGTAGTATTAATTTCTCTCCTCTCTCAGTACCTTTTATTGCTCTCTTGATGATCAGCTCTTCCCTGCAGTTGTCTCTTTCATCTTACCGTCGTGGCAAACCAAGCTGAACCCAAAATAGTCATGAACCTCCTTGGACTAATCGCTGGTGAGAGCACGAGGTACAGCGACATGGAGATGGCAACTCTTCGGTTTCGCCAATATTATTCGGGTATAAACCTTGATATACCATGACTGACCTGCCGCCCCGAATTTGGCAGATCTGCAATTATTGATCCTTAGGAGCGGCTTGGCTTAAGAGTAGAGGCATACGTCGAGGATATGCGCATGTCTACTCGTCCGTGTCCAAGGTGACACGACGCAAGACATTCATGAATCATTTGTTAATTTCTTTATCAGCTTAATCTTTTATGCAGTTGAGACCGGCCGGGGATGGGTTCTCCCGTCCCCTGAAAATTAGAAAAAGAAAAGAATATTTGTTTTCGAAAGGTCCGCAAAGGACTCACAGCAAGGTTTGGTATGCATTTTTCCAGATTTGGAAGTGAAATGTGTCTGTCCGGAGCTAGGCAGAAGACAAGACGTCTGCTGAGAAGCACACCTCCATGATCATCAGCGTAGTAAATTAACTACACCAGTTCAATATTGATACAAAAGTTCAGTGGATTCACAAGAGTCGCCACTACTTAAGCTTTACACATTACAAAGTGGTTTCTGGCCCGAGAATTGCCGTCGTCGTCGTCGTAAAGTTCCTGCACGAATGCAGTGCCTAATAACACACTCAACCAATAATCCACACATGAACACCATCGATCCACACTCCCAGCCCAGCTCCACTCAGCTCAAGGGGAGATTGATCTGGGGATGATGATGTCACCGATGTTGTTGTGCCACGGGTCGGCGAGGTGAGTGGCAAGGTTCTCCAGCGGCCCGGTGCCGGGGTACGCCGACTGCTGCACGCAGAACCCCACGAACGCCAACATCGCCAGCCGGCCTGCGTCCGCAAACAATTCAGAGATTTGAGAAAAGGGACATGCACGATCGAGATGCAAAAGAAGGAGTCGGTACGATATGAGAGAAGGGCATGCATGAGAGGCTGACCGTTCTTGATCTCCTTGAGCTTGTACTCCTCGAACTTGGCGGGGTCCTTGGAGAAGCCGAGCGGGTCGAAGGCGCCGCCGGGGTACTTCTTCTTCTCGGGGTCCTTCTCCATGGTGCGCTGGTGCTCGGCGAAGGCGATGGCCACGAACTCGATCACCAGGATGGTCGGCAGACTGCCCCACGGCACCGGGTTGCCGAGGTATGTCGCCTGCCCACCGGGGACGGCAGCCCACTCCTGAGCCTGCACCCAGTTGCCCAGACCCAGAGCCTCCGGCACCAAGATCCCGGGCTGACATGGACACCCAAATCCAATCACAAATCAAATCCCATGCCACGGCTCGAAATGTTATCTCTCTCTTAGCGGTCAAGTGAGAACGCCAGATTAATTAATTCTCTCTCAAGAAGACTTAATTACCACGGCGAGCATGGCCCAGCGGCAGTGGTAGACCTCGGACTCCTTGAACCGCTCAAAGTTCTCCGGCACGGTGGCGAGGCCGAGGGGTCGAAGCCAAAGTCCCTGCACACAAGATTTGGGACTTGTCAGTCACAGTTTTTTGGGTGCTCCGATCCTTGCCATGTTTATTGAGTCGATCACTTACCCGGGAGAGGAGCCATCGAGGTGAGCGGGGCGGGGCTGGCCTGGCATCCACTCTGCGGACATGGTGACGCGGCCGGAGGTGGTGGCGTTGGCGCAGAACGGCAGCCGGCTGGACCGGGACGACGGCGCCAGAAGGCTCGGCACGCCCACGGCGCTGCAGCTCCTCAGCCCGCTCGACGACGCCATCGCCATTGCTGCTACCTGCTGCTGCTTCCTGGTCTGCCAATGCCCACGTCGACGAAGAAGAAGAAGTGGCGTTTGACAGCAGAGCAGAATCTGAGGCCGCTATTAAGAGCTAGCACGAGCGCCCGGAGACGAGGCGGGATGGGGGATATCCAAAAGCCGCGCACCATTGGCTACAATATCTGCCTGACCGTGCGCCATTGGGCCACGTAGACCGGGGCATCTTTGGCTGGCCGACGTGGCATGGCCCCTCCCCGGAGGAGGTGATGCCGAAACGTTGGAGTGCCCCACAAAGGGCCACGCACTACAGTCCACATATATCCAAGGGTTTCCCGTCTCGAATATGTACAGCGCAACTCATATACTTTTATCCACCAATCCAAACCGCGAGTAGGTGAAAAGATATTTTTCCGGCGTCGACCTGGTTCCAGATTTTGGTGTATTTTGTCCACTAATTTTACCATTCCAAAAAATACTACTCCCTCCGTTTGGTAAATGTTGATGTTCAGATGACAATTTTTAGTTCTTTTTCAGGGTCCTTTGATAGAGCTTCACTCATAGAAAAAACAACTTCAGCTTCTGGATTATGGATCAAAACAGACTTATTCGGTTTATTTCAGCTTATGTAGCTTATGCAGTCAAATCGTTTGGCAAAACAAACTTATCCAAACTTATCCTCGTCTGCTCGTAAACAAAGTTGTGAGTATGAGCTATAAAAAGTTGCTATTTTCAGCTTCGCCATTCTAGTACAAAAATGAAAACAGCTCATGACGGCTTCTACCCATAATCACTTATCCAAACCAACTCTTTGGTACAGCTTGGACTATAATCCAAAGCTAAAGCTCGTTGCATAAGTTGTGCCAAAGAGACCCTCAATTCATTTTGATTGTCTCGAAATGCAAGATTTCCTAAACGGAGTGAGTGTATTGCTATGGATTGGTTGGATTATTGTGGAAATGGAACTATTGAATTTTGGTGATCAATTCATTTATAACAATATCATATAATTATTATTATTCTACCTGCCACCATATATACTGCACAAAGTCCAGAACACTCTATTTACATGATGCGTACTATCTCTAATTGATCAAATCAAGGAACTTAGAATGAGTTAGCAATATGGATCAAGTAATTGATCAAACATATAAGGTGATATCTATAGATAATTTTATATGAACGTTTTATTCTATTATATTATTAGTTATTTATTGGTAACTATAAAAAATTAATTTGAATGTTTATATATAAGGATCTTCCATGCACGAACTAAGCACATAGAAGTGGATTACCACTTTTGTGCGTGAACGAGTGTCTCAAGAAAATCACAGGGCCGGCCCTTCCATCCGTCGGTCAGGCATACTACACAGCAGTGTCTAGGAACCAGGATAGTGAGCCGGAAACACTGTTTGTCGACAGGAATTTATAGTATAAAATGATGGGCCGTAAAGTCTTTCACTAGTGTTCATATGGTCTTACTAATTCAGCCTGACAGGCCCGTCCATCCTGTGTTCAGCCCACGTCTCTCTGTGCTCACAATTGCGCCGAGCCCGGCCGCCGCGACTTTCGAATCGCAAAATTTTTCCCATTCTGTTGTCCTGAGCCTGTCTGATAGCAGCCTCTCCCGTTCAACCCGCGCCACGCTCCTCAGGGTGGCCTTGCATTGGGGCATCCGCAGATGACAATCGGCTCATCTGATGGTACTTCTGAACTTATGTAGTGAGCAGCAACAGTGGAAGAAGAAGTGTATCGCACCCCAGCGGGAGCTGATCTGATGCAGAATCTTCAAGAATGCTGTGTCGCCAAATAGTTAGTTCGACCAACCACCAGGGTTAAATGATATAAGGAGCTTGGTACGATTTGTTTATATGTTTGCACTTATTTTGTTCATCCCTATTGTAATAAGACTTGCCGTGCTAGTCACAAGCAAAACTGGCAGATGGACTGGAAAAATCATCTTGCTCTGCTCCTTCATGAATATTTTGTTCTGCAGTACTTCTTGAAGTATGTCTTTGAAAAAGCTATCACGTCCGGTCAGAGTCATGAAACCCATAATAAACTTACTGCATGAAACATCAAAAAGCTAAAATGATTGAAATATTGGAGCCTATGACATGAAGAATTGCGTCCTGCGAGCTGTATGATTTTTCCACAATAATGCAGGGACTTTACGTTTGCTGTCAATGCTGTCATAAAATTGTACCCAGATTTAAGTGATTGTTCATTCAGGACCACATGCAATTATTCGAAGTGTTATTTTTCTTCTTCTTGAAGATTTTTTATTACCTCAAATTCTACATAAAAAACCACAGTTTGGGTTGTGGTCCCTCAGGGATTGAATATATATCTATATATATCATCTGTAGTATGTTGTTGCTTCAATCAGCTATATAATTTTTTATTGTCCATTTCACTTTCATACTGATTTAACAAGCGAACTTTGCACTAATGTACTCACTTTTTTGCACTATTATGTTTCTTCATTTTTTTAAAAAAATGTTTCCACATAATTAAGGGGCTTTATGGCAGCAATATCCTAAAATAATTTATATTTAGATTAATGTGTTAGTATGGCACTGTCAATAAACATTCTTTAAAAAAAATTAGAAGTCTAGAATGATTATATATCTAAATATTTTGGACTACTTTCATTAGATGATAAGCTCGATTTTGATACAATATTTCCACAACAATTCATGGACATACAATGATCGGGATTGAGCTACACCAGTGAAAAACAGTGCATACTCATGTGAAAGAAATGAACACGCATATCAGAGTTGGAAAATTGGATGTGGGGTGAAATGAGGTCGTTTATTTTCTTCAGTGGACAGAATAGGCCCAATCACCACCAGCTGTTGGAATAACCCTTTGCAGAAAGAAACATGCTGAAGCATCTTGGCAGCTGCTCATCACTACCACCTCCTGGTTTAATTTGTTGTTCCCTGCCTGTCAGTCTTGGGATCCTTGCGGTTCTTCTCCCCTTTCGCTTGGCCCGAGAGCACGAGAAAAAGATTAGTAGAAGTAACCTTGTCATTACGCGGCAGTAAATTACGCCAGAGCTGCTGTAGTTTTAAATTCGATGATGTCAGGGCTCTGCCGCAGTGGCAAGTGGAGTGCGTTTTCAACGGTTGGTAAACAAAGCGCAAAACCGCGCAGCCGGGTGACAGCTCCACGGAAAAGCTAGCGACCCTCTCTCTCTCTCATCGCGTGGTGTGTACAGTGTCCTGCTGTCCTGCAGGGAGCTCGCAGCTACTGTCGCAGCTCGGGCACCCAGGAGCGTAGAGTCCAGGCTCCATAGCGCCACCACCCTCCACCTGCTCATTCAAGAATCTTCCAGCTTTCCTCAAACAGCTCCAGCATTTTGCTACGGCGGTTTATTGATCTGTGGGTGCCTCAGTCTCCACCCAAGATCGTTGCCATCTACTGCAAGCGCTTTTTCCCCATCGGTACTAGCAAAAAAAGGAAAAACAAACTCGTCTTTTGACCGCTGAAGCTTGGGGAAATGGGTTTGCAGCGGGATGTTTCTTCGAGGACATGGTAATTGATGCAAGGTCAGATTCTTTCTCTTGTTCATTATTTATTAAATCATTGAAGTGGCTCGGCTCGCTAGCTATTACCATGCGAGTTCTATTGATGCAAGTTTGTTCAGAACCGTTGTGAGTTCTATTGATGCATTCATTCTTGTTTGAGATTTATTTGGGATTTCTGTTTCTTGAACTTCTGGATCTCAGAACACCTCAGAGATTACGCGCTTAAATCCAATCTACAGATGAATTCATTGATAGTCCAGTTGGTCTTACAGCCGTTTCTTGATATTTCTATTGCAGATTTATAGAGCAAGAAAGATATTGCCACACAGAGATTTTTTTCTCCTTCCCAAGAAGCAATTCTTTAGCCAAGTGCAAGAAAAAAAAACTACATCTTTATAGAGAGATCCTTAGCTTCAGTAGTTGCCAGATACATACTCCAGCTTCTGTTGAACTGGACCAATGGGTAGAGGAAGAGGCAGGGGAGGAAGCTCACTAATGGCAGGACCCATGATGACAAGGGAAGCAGCGGTGAAGAAGTTGTTGTGCCTGCGAGGAAGAGGAGGGGAAGGCCCCAAAAGCGCGTTGCGGAGAAGATAAATCTAGCAGAGGTGAAGAAGTTGGAGGAGGTTGTTGATGGTGATGAGGACTATCAAGTAGGAGCAGGGGATGATGCTAAACTGAAGGCATCAAGAGCAGAAAATATCTCTGCTGGAACTGGTACTAACAAGAGGAACAGGGTGCCCAAGGAAGACGAGGATTCAAATCTTGACATGGAGGAGAACAGCTCTAGTACTCGATCCAGCAACGATGAGTCGACCAGGTCCAATGGCTTCCGCCAGGTCGGAAGCCGCCGTAAGAGCACGCCTCGGCGAGCGGCGGAGGCAGGGCTATAGGTTGATTGGAATGAGGGAGATTTTTGGGTATCAGTTAGGCATCTGCTCTTCAATTTTGTCACCTTCATCATTTGGTAGTGGTCTTAAAAAAATATCATATTGGTGATTGCTAGGCCCTACATGAGTGTAAACATATACTGATTACAATGTGCAAGCCCTGAAAATTTTGCTTATGTTGATGAAAGAAATGCATGAACTACAGGAGCCTCACGTCTAGTTGCTCCAGGTTCTTGTGGACATGTTGAATAGGAGCACCATGTTTTGTTCCACATGAAGAAACTGTGCTAGCACAAACTTTGATTCATCTATGCACCTTCTCTGTGATATTATCATGACTGCTTGCTTTGTTGAGGTATTAGGATACCATGAGTTTCAAGCTTTGTGATCTGTCAACCCTTGCGAATGAAAGTTATATGTTCATTCTGTTCACTTGTGCGACATGTACAGATCCTGGATTCGATATGAATTCTATACTTGTTTGGCATTACTTGTTCAACTTATCACTGGCTGGAGAATGAACCTGCACGTGAGTGTAAACACTGAATTCTGAATGTACTACCGTTTACCAGCTGATAGGCCACCTTCATTGAGTCTTCAGGTTTTAGGTGCTGACATATTAACAATTTGAAAATCCATCATTCATGAAGGTTGCAAGGTTATGATGTTGTCGAAGAATGTGGCATTACATTTTCTTTTCAAGTGGCATGAACTATATTATAACACATCGTTGGCCCCCCTGAGAACGAATGATCAGTGAAACTAGGCACAATAAACCTACGGCACCACTACTAAAACTAGTGGTATTACGGTGCAACAATGAGCATATGCTTTTAGACACCATGATAATGTTTTCCATCGAAAAACAAATATTGTTTATGTGCCCTGTTCCCAATCTTGTCTCACCGAATTCAGCCTGACAAACATTTCATATGTTATTAGCTGCCATTAGGAAAAGGAAACATAAAAGGAAATATAAAGACATGGCCACTGAGACATAAACTTGCAAGAGTTTTAGAGCGGCCAAATACCACATTAACCATGGCAACTTTCAAGCAAGAGGAAATAGGCACCTAAATTCGCACTTAAGAAGACACCCTTAACGAACTGAGATTTCCTAGCTCTAAATTGGTAAGGCTACCAAACTATGAGGACGACTACCAAATAAATTCATAACCACTTCACCATTCGTGCACGTGGCGGAATGCTTCCAACATCAAAAGTCACATATTGTTTTCACGATCTCTAGTGGAGAGCAAACTTTAAAATGTCATTTCAAACTTCCACTAATCCAAAAATGTAGTGCGCCTTGCCGGATTTGGCAAGTAAGAGTGTAAGACGGACCTGAATGTACGCCGACGGTGGAAGTTGCCCGGCGTTCTAGTTGGGGCGATCATTTATGGTATTCCGGGGGGCGCTCACTACTCCGGCAAGCCGTGGTGCCGTAGCCCTACTCTAGGGAAAAAGCAGGATGCTTGGTTGACCTGTTCCTGGCATCTGGATTGGTTTGATTGTGTTATTTATTCATGAGGAGATCATGGTTGGATAGTTGGATAGCGATGCCAAGGGAGGCTCCCACTTTCTGCTTTCCCACATCGTTGATTCCGCTGTTTGGGAGTGCCCTTTTGTGGGGAATCATGCCACTCAAAATATATAGTTAGACAGGAAACATGTCATCTTTTAACTATAAACAGAAACAAACAAAAAAGATTTTGGTAGAAACAATTTCTCAACAAATTAGAACCTTACCAAACGGGGCCCTAATTCAATTAAATAATTTATGAGCATGTGGCCTCTGTTATGAACAAGTTGATGAAGTGCTCACGTAGATTACTTACATTTTCCAAGAATTCGTAGAACTGACACAAACACAAAGCTTAGGGGCACATTTCGCATTATAAAGGTGACTTTATACGGTGGACAACTCCCTTTTCTAAAAATATTTACTGAAGAATTTTTTTTATGAAAATGACATATATTGTGAAACCAAAACCAAGCACTAATCGGGACCTCTCCAGCTAGCCTAAACCTCCTTCATTCTCCTCCACGCTTTCCCACTCAGCTTTCCTTATTTTTCTATTATTATTACTACCCACTTGAATATCGCACTGCCAATTTTGTGAGATTAAACAAAGGCGTCAAGCGAAGTAGGAGGCACTCATCTTTCTTGTACTCAATATTTGTCTGACTTACCCTTTCAGCTCAAAACCTTTGCGTTTTCTATGAACATGTGCAATCAACTTATCTACTTAAGTACTACATATCACAGACTAAATCGTTAAACACAAAAAAGTGCACTTTTGCCCTAAGCACACAACCAGATAGACACCTGCACAGACTAAATCGTTAAACACAAAAGTGCACTTTTGCCCTAAGCACACAACCAGATAGACACCTGAAAGTACACCGGAACACCACTACACGGCAGGCCAGCTGAGCATCTGTCTATTTGCCTGGAAAAGACAAGGGTCTCACGTGGATTACCTATCGATTAGGCAAGGATTTTCGCTGGGTTGATCAGTGCCATCACTGGCAAAGAGGATATGCTGAAACAGCTGGACATGACAAATTCTGCTTTCTTTGTTCACTAACAAACTGCTTGTCCAGAATCGGCTATAAATAGAGAGGACTCCCATTCACACAAAGTTAGAAACAAACTGCAAGCGCAGCAACCATGTCGCGGCTCACGCTTCTTCTGCTCCTTTTCTTGCCATTCTTCACTGAAGCTTCGACGGTGAGGCCAGGCAAATTTTCAAGGAGCCAGTTCCCCAAGGGCTTTCTCTTCGGCACAGCATCCTCTGCGTATCAGGTAACTTCTAGAATCATCCGGAAAGTAGTGGAGCCATGGATCGTATCTGCAATTTTAATGGCGCTATTATGCATGCTTGCTGCAGTATGAAGGAGCTGTGAGGGAAGGTGGCAGAGGACCTAGCATCTGGGACACCTTCACTCACAATCACCCAGGTCACTAGTTCTGTATTCAAGCTCTACCCATGCATCCGGGGCTGAATTGTCTTCGAATTGTCTTTTTACTCCATCAAATTCATCATCCATCTATCAACAGCCATATCAAAGATGCATAGCGTGTTGAACATACGAACATTTCATTGGGCAATCAGCCTACTAGTTGTGCCAATGCCTTAATTGACTAGGCAGCATCTACAGTCGCATGTTGTCAAGTTGGTCAGTGTGGCAGCTGCTAATGCAACCAATGCTAATGACAAACGTCGGTAAATTACTATCTACCATGTTGTCATCTAGTGACAAACGGAAAAAAAACTAGACCAGGGGAGAACACGTCTCCTTGGCTTTGGCATAACGAGGTTCATGGCTAGGCCAAAACAAGAAATTACTTAAATAAAATTACAGATACTATATGACACTCGATTTACAAGCTAACAACCCATTGAAAGTCATCTAAAGAGAGCATAAGGTATTTAAGCAACTTGATAGCATGATCATGCGAATTCCGAAAATACTGATGTATGCAGCATACAACCTGCTACACTTTGACTTGCAACACATGCATTATATGATGTCTACTTAGAAGTGAAATATCCAAACTAATTCAGCTACGAGACTTGTGTACGTGATGGAGCACATGAGACTTTTTTTTCAATAACAGCACATGAGACCAATTAAAGGGTCACTAATAAAAGACAAGTTTCTAACAACTAACAACTCCGCCTATGTTGACTAGAAGACTTTTTGAGTCGTCTCAACATAGCCAGTCCTAAGCCTGGGTAAAGGAGGGGCCCTTACGGGTTCTGTTAGGTTTGGCGAACCAACGTAAAAACTAGCCACTGTAATGGATATGAAACCCATAAGAAACTTGTTGTTGTTGTTGTTGTTTATGACAACTAACCTGCTATACTGAATTATATTTCAAATAGCAACCAAGATGGTTTGTTCAAATCTAGAGTCTAAAGTAGTATAATTTTGCTACAGAGAAGATAGCTAATGGAAGCAATGGAGATATAGCAATCGATTCCTACCACCGGTACCGGGTATTTTATTTTATAAATAATCATGCTAGCTACTCATCTAATATACTTTTTCAATATTTATCATATTTCACTCACTGAATACAGGAGGATGTGAAAATCATGAAGGATACAGGCTTTAATGCCTACAGATTTTCTGTATCTTGGACAAGAATTTTGCCTAGTAAGTTCTTCCAGCATATTCTCATATCATGCACAAAAGATGTTAACAGCAAATGGAAGAACCTTTGTTACTATATATATGATTAAATAGACCCAATTGCCGCATCGCTTAAATCCATCAACTTTGAACATATCCCAGACGACCCTTGGAACTGCTGATGGGGTAAAAATTAGGAACAGTTGTTTTTATCTGCAAGAAAACAATAATAAATTCTATAGAGAACGTATCAACATTAAATAAAACAATGACTAATCTCCATCCCCTAGCTAGTGCAATGATGGATTAATGGGCGCAGATGGAAAATTGAGTGGAGGGGTCAACATGGAAGGAATCAAATACTACAACAATCTCATTAACAAGCTTATTTCAGAAGGTAAAGGTTATGCATATCTTTTCGTCTAAAAACATATAGGTTACTCGTACTAGTGACACAAAAGTCAAAACTAGTTTCGCTTTGCAACTTAACAGGCCTGAACATCTGGTCACCATGCAGGTGTTGAACCATTTGTGACCCTTTTTCACTGGGACTCCCGCAAGCACTAGAACAGCAGTACGGAGGCTTCTTAAGCCATCTTATCGTGTAAGTAATTTGACATATCTTGTCATGAATGGAGTACCAAACTGCATACTTGGATCAAAAGTAAAAGTATTCTTGAAATTAGAAGATTAATTAAGAACAAATCACTAATAGCTTGAGCCAACATTATCAGGGATGATTTCCGCGACTATGCCAATATCTGCTTTAGGGAGTTTGGTGACAGGGTAAAGAACTGGATAACGTTTAATGAGCCTTGGAGTTTCAGTATTGGTGGTTATGCTAGTGGTACATTAGCACCTGGCAGATGCTCATCATGGGAAAATTCAGGATGTACTGTGGGAGACTCGGGAAAGGAACCATATATTGTAGCTCATAACCAGCTTCTCGCTCATGCAGCAGCAGTTCAAGTGTACAGAGACAAATACCAGGTACAGGATTGACTGTTATTACTTCAGTAATAAAAGAAAAATCTAAGTACCAACGTTCAGTACAGAATGCATTCAATGGCCAATGTTTTGTTGCAGTGTGACATAGCTAAACGTGATTGAACATCACAACATATGGTTTGGAAGTCTAGGTTGCTATCTCCTAAGGAACAAGAAATGATCCTTAGGATATTCTTCAGCTAGCCATTGGATAATAATACCTAAATCACTATAACTGGTTCTATTGTTCCAGTTAAGGATTAACAATAGAACTGGCACATAAAAAGTACCACAGACCATAACAAAGGAGAATGTTAGTAATCTTCAGGAGCTTAATCACTCAACTTCAAATTCGTATAATCATTTGAATATAGCCTAACATCATGGTGACTATTATTTACTATTATAAATCATGCAGCAGGATCAAAAAGGAAAAATAGGAATTACTATTGTAAGCAATTGGATAATTCCCTATTCAAATTCCAAGAAAGACCAGGATGCTGCCAAGCGTGCATTGGACTTTATGTGTGGCTGGTGAGTTTTCATTATATAGCATTCTAGATAGACATCAGGTTCTAATTCAAGTTTCATGACATTGCTACTGGAAAGATTTTTGTAAATATTTATTACCCAAGCCATAATTTGAGCAGGTTCATGGATCCTTTAAACAAGGGAGATTATCCAATCAGTATGAGAACACTGGTTGGTAACAGACTACCTAGATTCACAGATGAACAGTCAAAAGCCGTAAATGGGTCATTCGACTTCATCGGACTCAATTACTATACAGCAAGATATGCTCAAAACATTAGACATAATAGCAACGGCAACATAAGCTACAATGCCGACTCACTTACTAATCAAACAGGTAACCGTATAAGTCGTGATATTGCTGTTCTATAAAGTTGCTTGTGTGAACTAATAGTTTTCGCTACATGCAAAACAGTGGAAAGAAATGGAGTAGCTATTGGTCCAAAGGTATGAATTCCATAGCAATAAGGGGGAAAAAATCATATGACTCATGTTTGATAGGAGTAACCGGATCGACAATAAAGGACTCCCTTCATATTATATTTTATAAAACTGTGGATGATAAAAGGGCTCATTTCTTAAATCTTAATTAGTCTAGTAACTCAGTAAAGAAAGAGATACCACAGGCATAAAGGGCATATAAATACCAAATCATATTCTTATTCAGGCTGGATCACCCTGGCTCTACATCTATCCAAAAGGAATAGAAGAACTCCTGTTGTACACAAAGAAGACATACAACAATCCTACAATCTATATCACAGAGAACGGTACAGCAGCCTAACCACAGTTTGTGATATCTTTGTTCTACTGCTTACTTAAGAAGCTACATGTGACTGATAAAGTTACTTATGTGGCAGGTGTTGATGAAGTTAACAATGAGCACCTATCGCTTCAAGAAGCCTTAAATGATAATATCAGAATAGAATTCTACCGGCAACACTTATTCTACATTCAAAGAGCCATAAAGTAAGTTTGACAATTATTTGTTGAATAGACAGTTGCTTTCACGATGATGAAACTTGAAATATGAACGTGATACAAGCTTAAGCACTAAAAGCAAAAATATCATTCTAACATGCCAGGAAAGGAGTTGACGTACGAGGATACTTCGCATGGTCGCTATTTGACAACTTCGAGTGGATGGATGGTTATACTGTGAGATTCGGTCTTAATTACATTGACTACAAGAACGGTTTGAAAAGATATCCAAAGCGTTCCAGTCAGTGGTTTCGTAACTTCCTTCATGGATAAATTTTGTATGACGCAAGTCCAAAATTTCCTTTATGGGGGTTCGTTATGATTGTCAGAGTATTTGGACTATCCAGCCAAAATGGGTTATGTAATTGAATAATGAATATAGTATCCTTGAGACGCTTGTATGTCTAAAGTTATACTGAAGCAACAGGATCCCAAATAAAATGTCAGTCAATCACATAATGAGGAGCTATTTCATTAAATTTTAACGATTAAGACATGTCCATAATTATTCTAAATTGCAAATCAGCAATACGCCATTGGAAACATCTTTGATATGCCACATTCAATTCATCAATTGATATATATCACTGTGAGGAACAGCAAAAAATGCAAAGTTGAGACAAAACTTATATGCCTACCAGTTCAGGCTTATAACAAACAGGCACCTCTGGGCTCATTGCTGTCATATGCTAGTGTGGGGGTCTGAGTAAGGATCGATGAACCCTTCTGCAATTATAGATTACACAATTCTATATTATCCAATGACCCATCCTACGTCCTACGTATACAGTAATTACATTCCTGAATTGCACTGATACAGATACATGCATCGATAGCAGGGTGATATGAATACAGGAGCATGTAGGATGTGGATAATAACTGGATACATTTTACTATTTGTTTTCTAAAGAAAGTCAATAATCCGTCATGTTAAGGTTATACTTCCATAAATTACTCACACACATGCTTAAGGCCAGAAACTTATGACATATCATAGGACAAAATAACTAGCAACTCTCTCGTTTTGTTTAGCCTCTTTTAGCTAACTCCCTCCCCTCTGGGGTTGTAATTATTGTACAGTGGTTCCTTACTTTTCATCATATATATTTCACAAAAAAAAAACACATAAACTAGCAACAAATAGGCACAGCTTTCAAGTGCAACTCTGGTTCATCCCCTACGCAGATTGCTTCTCAATTGCCATTTGCTTTATACTCCACATTCCACAATACCAGCCCCCACATCTCCAAAAGGCACAGCTTGCAACTAAGGTACAAAAAGAAAGAGCTCTGCAACTTAAGTTCACAACTCAAGCCATCTCTGGTGCTAGGGAGTTAGGGTCTCTTTGGTTCAGGCCCTGGCCAAATCTGCCTGGGTCAGGCAGACCTCCCAGGCACTCGATTTTGAGTGCATGTGGTTGAAATCGCTGCCTGGTCCAGGTAGATGCCTGCCAGGCAGCAACCAGATAGACCCTTAGCGCAGCTTTAAGCTCTTACTTGTTAGAGACCATGATGGTCTGCTCGGATGTCATGCTCATTATGTAATCCATGGAATGAATGTGTTCTTTTAAGTGTGCAAATGTGTTCCTCTTTTTATAGCAAAAATGATTGCAGCTGTCCAGTGCTTCCGAAAAAGCAAAAGAAAACTTCAAGATGCGGCAACGATGAGCAATATGGCTCATTTCTAGGCTGAGCTAGGCTTGCTGTATCCAAAAGGCACCCAATATGTATCCGAAATTGCATCCATAGTTATAATCTATGTTTTCAGCTGGATACTTAGGGGTGTATCTACATCGTATAGTTCTCCACTCATCTTCAACTACACATGCATTCAGTATCTGTTATTTGGTGCCTATAATCAGACTGTATACATCAGATTGGATCAGAAATCCCACATCAATTAATGTCTAAAAAATTCAGGAACAAAAAGAACACAAGAGAGATATAACATAATTTATCAAAAGTATGTTATATAGATTGTAACCTTCTTTCTATCTCATCTTGTTTTGGTTCGAGAACAAGATACAATCATCCAGCTAATTGACTAACACTCGAGCTCAGTAAATTATTGATTTCCCCAATTATATGCACTGGCCTGCCATCAAAAACAGATGATAGTGTTGTCTCACACAACTTCTTTAGTTCCCTTGTTTTCGTAATTGCAGCCTCCTGCAAGTGACAGATGTAATGCAAGTTGTTAGTGAACAAACTTCATGTTTTTGTAAATGAACAAAAATTTATATGGGGTAATGGTTACTAGCAACAGAAAGCTCAAAAGGAAACAACACAGATCAAATATGAAATCTTAGAAACAAATATGTAAAGTGATCTGATTGAGGGGACAGAGAGTGTAAGAAAATAGTTTTATCCTATGCTCAGGGAAAACTAGGGGCAGTAATTTTAGAAAATATACCTATTTACTTAATAAAAATGTACGCTAACCAACAATGAAAGGACTTTAGTCCATTACTGCATTACAACATTGCATGCACTAAGGTGATAATGTAATAGTAAATAATTATCTAAATTCTTGAAGAGCTCAATCTATGTGCATTGTGTAACACCACATCTAGCAAAAATGGAACCATACTGCTAAACAGAGAAGCAAGACTTCAGTAAATGAATATATATATAATGTAGGCATAAAGTGTATAAATGTTATCACAACAGCGCATTTTTTCTTCTAGTCTAAATTCAAATGACCGCTATTACATGGATTAGATACCACGCACCACTCTATAATGTTTTATAGATATTTGTTGGTTGATGCTTTGGAGTCTAAACATTCAGAGATAGCTGCAGTAGCTGTGTGGCAGATATCCACTTACTTGCTTCGGCCAGGATGATGATAGAGCGTTTTGCAACTCCATGCGCTTAACAGACAAGTCGCCTAAGCCTTCTCTTAGCTTCACCTCATGATGCTTCTTCTCTTCCAAGGTTGACACTAATCGATCAAGAAATCTTGGAAAGGGGGCAGCAAACAATATTCAGATAAAAAAAATAGAAACATCATGCAATGAAGATGCACTACGGTCTTTGAGAATGCTCTAAAACAGCGATGAATACATAAGTGAGAGCATGAAGCTTCACAACTTCTTACCTTTTAGAGTTAAGGATCATTATAAGGTCGAGCGTTTTCTGGTTAGTGAGCAAAGAGATTGCTGCAGAAACCTCTTCAAGCATATTTTCTAAATTATCAGGAGCATACTGCTGAAGAACAAATGGTGACACAGCTTGCACCTGATGCTGTAGAGATGATGTATCTGCATTGCTCATCTCCCCTAAACGTTGAATCAAAAACGATTTTACCTGTTTAATTTTCATAAAATTAGTGAGCTACATTGTTAAAAAAATGCCGTTGTAATTAATAAAAAAATAGCATTTGTTTAGAAGAAAAAGAATGGTAAAGCATCCCTGCAATAATAGACTAATCATCAAATGAATTACTTAAGGATAATGTAAGTGCAGGGAGGGGAAGGACAATTAGACAGCATCATCTTAAGGGGACAATTAATTTTGGAAGTTTAAAGTCTATGACAGAATACAAATGACCAAAACATACCTCAAGTAAATCATCAAGAATATCATTTCTGTATTCCTTCTCCAGCAACTGACTTCTGTCATCAGCTAACATTAGAGATTGCCCTACTTCAGTTGCAGAATTCTCTGTACTAAGGTTTTCATGCACATTTTCTTCCAAACTATCAGCGCTGATGTCCCAGCAAATACCAGACTCTTTGTTCATAGATGGATTGTCCGAAACAATGACATCATAATTTTCAGAATCTGCCAGCTCTATATTAGCATCAATAATTTCATACGATCCAAACCCATCACCAGATTCTTCAGTTGGTTGTTCCATAGCACCAATGTCCCAATCGATTTCATTAGCATCTACAGAAATGTCCCAATCTATATCAAATGCAGGAGTAGTTGAGTCATTTTGTCCTGTGGTGGGAACAGTAGAGTCATGAGATTTTGATGTCTCTTTAAGGGAACTTTCCACCTCAGTACATACTGAGACATGAAGAGAAGGAGGATTAGCCTGTAACTGTTTGAGATTGTGAAGCACAGAGTCACAGTTGCCCTGAAATTCAAAAGAACAGGTTCATTAAAATCCAAATAAAGTTCTTTGATGCAGATAATTCTTTTATCCCATGTCTGATGTCTACGATCCTGAAAATACCTTATCCTCAGTATGGCAGTCCTTAACAAAAGTTGTATAGAACTCAATGGCCTTGGAGACAGGATCACTGTTCAGAACTTCCAATATTTTGCTAAATGTAGATGGAAGTGTTTTCGCAGACTCTATTAGTTCTTCCCTCACGTTTATACCCTGCAAGCAATGTGAATTGTGATGTAAGTGAACAGCATAGTAACACAGAATACAGCCGAACCAACAGCAGTCAGATTAAGAAGTTGACCTGCAGACCAAGCTCCTTGCAAGCTTCTACATATCTTGTAGCTGACAAAGCTGCAAGCCGCTTAATGTCAGCCTCCCTTCGGTCGAGCTCTGTAAGCTGCTGCTGATTCTTCTGCATCTGCTTCCTCTGATACGGACTTGAGCCAGAAAGAAATAGAGCAAGCAAAATTAGCCATAGCCAAACTCAGTCAAGCACAAATTTAGCAACAAGTCAAATGCAAGGTCAGGGAAGAGAAATCCATACATGTCGTAGTTCACATTCTGGACCATGATCTGTGCTGCCTCACCAAGGAAGACATGATCCTTCTCGTATGCCTTAACTATGGCCTCCCATTCACCCTGGATGTAGCAGTCGCAATCAAAGCATATGTCAATGCCGTAGAAACAAACAGAGTTATCCCATCATAGACGAAAACAAAAATCTCACCGCGGATCCCTTCAGACGCCCAAATATGTTACGGCTCTCTGTGTTGGAGTCCAGAAGAACGCTGTAAATCTTCTTCGCTTCAAGGTACCCAATTTCTGAACCAAAAAATAGGAAAACAGAAGCAATCAATCACTACGTTCCAGGCGCAGAGGAACAACCGCAGCTCCTTGAGCCCCAAAGCCAGATAAATTCGACAAATCACTACACCCCAGACCCCACCCATGTCGCCGCACGGGTGGGACGAACGCCGGACAAGCAGGGACGGAGGGCGGTACCTTCGGGCTCGAGGGAGAGGAGAGAGGGGTGCAGGTCACGGGGCAGGGAGGAGAAAGCGGCGGCGATCCGGGCCCGGATTCCGGCGAGGCGCTTCCTCCAGTCGTGCGGCACCCGCTTGCGGTCGACGAGCCACTCCTGGAGGCGGCCGAAGGCGATGTCGATGGGGAGGTTCCGGATCTCCGCCGGGTCGTGCATCGCGGCGGGTCACGCGCGACGTGGAGGACACCCGGAGATAAGGCGAGCGCCGGTGGGCGGTGGCCGGAGCCGATCGGGGGACGGCGAGTGAGAGAGAACGGTGGATGGATGGACTCCGATGGACTCGCTCGATGTTCCTCGCACTCCACTTTGGTCTTTCGTGCACAGAAGCTCTTGCTGGGCTCTATGCAGCTCATGTCCAGCTCCCAGCTATTCGGCCCATTAAATCAACCTCGCTGGAATCATCAGGCCCAAGCCCACCTTAAACTCGCGTAGGTGGCACGCAGGGTAATGGGCTGGTCCCATCGGACAGTGTGAAGGGCACGCACTCCCGTAAACCATGGAGATAAAAAGTCGGCGGCCGTCTTCTTCTTCCCCAATCTACTCGCCGCTGTTCCTGTTCGCTGCAAGAGAAGCGCAGGTCGGGACTCGGGAGAGAGAAGGCGACATGACGGTGGACAAGGTGGACGCGACGCTCGCCGACTTCGACGGCCACTTCGAGCGCCTGTTCGGCCCCTCCGCCGACGACGACGGCAAGGTGAAGCTGCTGCTCTTCCTCGCCGACCGCGAGCCCTCCTCCACCCTCACCTGGTGCCCCGGTAAGATTAGAACCCACGCCTTTAGGCTTCTCTTCATCTGTATGCTGCCTGTAGCATCGTACTCACCGCGTTGCCGGCGCAGATTGCAACGTGGCGGAGCCGGTGATCTACGAGAAGCTGGAGGCGCTGCAGGGCCGGGACGCGGTGCTGCTGCGCGCCTACGTCGGGGACAAGCCCACGTGGCGCGACCCGGCGCACCCGTGGAGGGTGGACCCCAGGTTCCAGCTCAAGGGCGTGCCCACGCTGATCCGATGGGAGAAGGGCGCCGCCGCTGCCAGGCTCGAGGACGATGAGGCGCACCTCGGTGACAAGATTGACGCCATCCTCGCCACCGCCGACAAGGCGGCAACTGACTGAAGACTTACAGGCTCTGGTAACCATCGTTCTAAATAGTGCCAAGTCGGACATCTGTACTGCTTGTGGATGATTTCGTGACTCATGATCATGAATCTGAATGTGTTCCTCAGTTCATGAATCGCGAATTTGCTGAGAAATAAAAGTTAAATATTCATAATCCGATAATAAATATTCCACGGCTAAAAAGTGGTTGCTATCTTGATGAGCAGAGGCTCTGCTATCCGAATTTCCAGGAGTACATATATTAACATAGGGTGTGTTCGTTTTCTGGGATCTAAACTTTAGAGCTGTCACATCAAAAAGAATCTTACTATTTAGGAGTACTAAATAAAATTTAGTTATAAAATAAATTACAGGCCCGTAGACTAATTTATGAGAAGAATCTAATGAGGTTGATTAAGTCGTGATTAGAAGACGGTTACTGTAGCATCACTTTAGCAAAACATAGATTAATTAAGTTCATTAGATTCATCTCGAAAATTAGCATCAATCTGTCGATAGGGTTTTATCATTAAATTGATCGAAATATTCATAAATAGTAAGTTTCTCTTTGACGTGACAGTGCTAAATTTCAGAGGGTAGGAAACGAACACACCCATAGTAACTCATACTCTGTATAAGAATTCACCATTCATCAGTGCTGAAAAGACGGAGAGTGCTTCATTGGAACAGTTATTCTTTCTTAGGGAGAAATCCACGAATAGTTTCCTTTTTGTATCTTATCTATGCGTGGTTGCATCCTCCAGCTACATCAGTGTGCATCACTTTCCTATTCTTGGAACTGCAACCACCAGGTTGCTTTCATAGTCACCATTATCCTTGCAGTTCATGAAGGCCGTTAACTCACATTTACTCGCTGGGGAATGTAAAATGCATCAATGTAGGCCTTTTTTTTACAATCACTTACGGAAGTTCTCTCTGCTTTTGAATGATATAACATGGTTCATGGTGATGAATCTGAATGTGTTCCTCAGTTCATGAAAAATATATTTGCTAAAAATAAAAGTTAATAAAGGAACCATTATCTGATGTACTTGTCTCCATTCCACAGTTGTATGTGATTGATTGGCAGGTTTGGTATCTAAATTTTTAGGAGTTTCATAAGAATTTGTTTTTATATAAAATATAAAATTAATCATTAGGGAATTCGATCGTTGAGCATAGTAGGTATACTCGCGGAGCTTTGTTGGGGGGCTCCATTGATTATTAACAAACAAATTACTGGCTTATTACACTGAATTAGGAAGGCTCTTCTCGCATGGGAAATTTTCAAACATATTTCGTATATGACTTTGATATATGGTGCGCATCGTTCAGCGCATATTTATGCATCATCCAATCTTTGGCACAGCCATCACCAGGGCACTTCCATAGTCAATAATGTTTGCCTGATTCAAGCATAGCTTAACATGGCTGCAAAAGAACTCACTGATAACTTAGACTGACTGGGTTATCGTAAAATACTGTGACATGAAGTCTCTCTTTTCTCAATCACTGATTTTGTTTACTCTTTCTTTCCACAAAAGCACTGACCACATTGACCCGGCAACTGTTCTATATATGAAAGTATTCTTTTTGTGAAGACTAGATATGGAGTATCCCAATGAAAAGAAGAGGTGTGTATATTTAGTGTTTCAGTTTTTTGTTTGTTTGTTTCTTATTACAGCTTACCTTAGCTGTGAGCTATTTGTTTTCGCTGATAAATGAATGGGAAGGGGACCCTCTGGTGACTGGTGTTGCCCATTCAAAGAAAATGAAGAAATAAAAGGAATAAATTATTAGTAAGTGTGCTGCATTTTGAAACATGTTAGAGGCAGGGTAGACAATCCCATCATTTTCATATTTTCATAGGAGATATCAAATATGAAACCAAATCCATGCATTCTGATAAATAAAAATAAATTGCAGAATTTCATAACGAACTTTAATTATCCAAACCCCCTTTTAGGAATTGCTGCTTCAATAGGTATAGATCATACTACAAAACTTCCTGGCACACCTGAATGGCTGAATGATATATTATTTTGCCGTGGAAATGCACCTCTCAATACCCTTTGAAAGAAGTGTGCTCAATGGTCTATAACTCCATTGCACTTACGAATGTCTGTAATATTATGAAAGATAATTTGGAGCCCAGCACATAATTGTTTCAGTAAACCCTCGGCTCCATTTGAATCCCATCACATTGTTTCCAGCAGTACTGTGGTATCTATTATGGATCTACAATACTTATACAGTTGAGATGTACATTTCTCTTCCGATAGTTTTTAGTTTCTTAGCATTACTTTGTCACGGTCGTTTTCAGCTATCTCGACTGAATCTATACTTGGCCTACATCTTGACAATGCTAGACGCCAAATACCAAGTATTGTTGTCATTTTCTTCACTGCAGTTTGACAAAATGTACAACATGTCAATGTCAGTAATTTTTTAAACTAACTAGTCTCACCTATCTCCAGTTCAAGTCTTTGCACTCGCATCCACACCTACTTTTTCTCTGTTTCAGAGTCTCCAACCACATATATACTCTATATATTGTGCATTATGCATTCCCAAATGCCAAAGGAATACAATCAGGGTTTCATCCTCTAACAAATGCCTGCAATGCCTCATCCATTTGCCATTGTAGCTGCTTTGCTCTACATACTCGCCCTTTCATGTTGTAATGCAAGGGACACCATTTCTGCTGATCAAGTGCTCACCGGCAACGACAAGCTCATATCCAGTAATGGCAAGTTTGCACTCGGCTTCTTCCATACAGGCAGTGAGTCCTCCAACACAACAAATAATTGGTACCTAGGTATATGGTTCAACAAGGTTCCCAAACTAATTCCGGTTTGGGTTGCCAATAGGCAGAATCCAGTTAAAGATCCCAGCATCACTGAGCTCACGTTGTACTTAGATGGTAACCTCGTCATTGTAAACAAGGTCACAAGGTCCAGGGTCTGGTCTACTCAATTAGGCAACAAGACAACAAGAAATTATACGATTGTTGTTCTCTTAAACAATGGAAACTTAGTCCTGAGGGATGCTTTTAACACATTTAGTATTTTGTGGCAAAGCTTTGACTTCCCGACAAACGCTTTGCTCCCTGGTGCCAAGGCTGGTCGGAATAAGGTCAGTGGTTTGCGTTATGGTCTTACCTCCAATAGGAACATTCTTGACCTAGCTCCCGGCATTTATTGCACTGAGCTAGATCCAACTGGTGTACCTCAATTTGTCGCAAAACTATGCAGCTCATCCATTGTGTATTGGTCCTCCGGGGCTTGGAATGGGAGATACTTTAGCTCACTGCCACATATGTCTGGTGATTTAGAAAGCCAAAAGCTTATTGATTTCAAATTTGTTGACAATAACGAAGAGGAGTATTTCATGTATACTGTCCGAGATGATACACTGATAACATTTAGTTTGTTGGATGTCTCTGGTCAGAGCAAACAAATGATATGGCTTGAAGGTTCACAGGACTGGCTAGCTGTCGATACTCAGCCCAAAGCTGAATGTGATGTCTATGCAGTTTGTGGACCATTCACTATCTGCAGTGATAATACATTCCCAGTGTGCACCTGCATGAAAGGCTTCTCTGTAGCAATGCAAACAAGTTGGGAACTAGGTGACCAGACGAGTGGATGCATAAGAAATTACCTGTTAGATTGTGAAAGTAAGCAAGGGGTAAGACTAAGACCAGTTCGACCACAGACAAGTTTTACTTGATATCTGGTGTCAGATTGCCCAGTAATGCAGACATAATAGAGGCTGCTGTGAATGCAGATGAATGTGCACAAGCTTGTTTAAGTCAGTGTTCTTGCACTGCATACTCGTATACTTCTAGGTGCTCAATTTGGCAAAACGAATTGCGTAATGTGGTCAAGGAACAACTGTATCAGTCCAGCAATATAAACAAAGAAATCCTTTACATTCGCCTCTCTTCCAAAGAGATGGAAAATTCGACGCATCACATGAGAAGAACCATAATTTGTGTAGGTATAGTTGCTTTTGGGATGTCTTTGGCATTTATCTTATTGCTTCTGTTGTTCTTTAGGAACAGAAGGAAATCATTCTGTAGCATATTCAACAACTCACACGGTGATGGTGGAATCATTACTTTCAGTTATTCCGATCTACGTCATGCAACTAAAAATTTTTCAGACATATTAGGAGTTGGTGGATTTGGTTCTGTTTATATGGGGTTTTTACATTAGTCAAATACTAACATAGCAGTGAAAAGACTTGACGGTGCATATCAAGGAGACAAACAATTCAGGGCAGAAGTGAGTTCGATCGGAATCATCCAACACATCAATCTAGTGAAACTAATTGGATTCTGTTGTGAGGGAAGCAAAAGGTTACTAGTTTATGAGTACATGCCAAATGGCTCACTTGATGCCCATCTTTTTCATGGCAAAGCCAGTGCTTTGAAATGGAGCACTAGGTATCGAATTTCCCTTGGAGTTGCAAAAGGATTGGCCTACTTGCATCATGGCTGTCAGGAATGCATCATACACTGTGATATTAAACCGCATAATATACTTCTTGATGCATCATTTGTTCCTAAAGTTGCAGACTTTGGGATGGCAAAGTTTCTTGGAAGGAATTTCAGTCGTGTTTTGACTACAGTCAGAGGTACCATAGGCTACCTTGCACCCGAATGGATTAGTGGATCTCCTATCACACCAAAGGTGGATGTATATAGTTATGGTATGATGCTGTTTGAAATTGTTTGAGGAAGAAGAAATTCAGCAGAAGATTGCACCAGTAATGGTGATCACACTACTTTTTCCCTATGCAGGTGGCAAGAAAGCTCCATGAGGGTAATGTTGAAAGTTTGGTAGATCAGGAATTATGTGGTGATGTTGATTTGGAGGAAGTTGAAACAATTTGCAAGCTTGCTTGTTGGTGTATTCAGGACAATGAGTTCAACCGACCAACTATGGGTGAGGCTGTCCAGGTTCTTCAGGGAGTATCGAAACTCAGTGTTCCGCCAATTCCAAGACTGATTCAGGCAGTTTCATAACCTCAAATTCAGCAAGATCATAATAGTCCTGTAAGGAAAAGGATTGTTGAAATCAGTGCTAGCTAGATGTTTAATTATCATGGTTTAAGTTTGTGTCTGAATTACATTCTTTCATGTAAAACAGTCAAATTCCTAGCCATGTCAAAAACAAATCTAGCCAACTTTCTTTGCCAAGTTAGAAGCGACAATTGTTGATTCTACTAATTTCCAGCCAACGTACACAAGAGGTTTTGCTTTATGCAAATTATTTTTATGGGATAATATGCTCAAAAGAGGAAGGACACTGGAAGCAGCTTCAAAGTTGTATAGTCCTTTTAGATTTTGCCACCACTCATATCAGAGCCAAGGAATATGGATGGTATACTGTCAGAAATTTTCTGAACCCACGGAACTGAAAGTTTTTTATTTCAGTGTTCAAACAGATCGGTAATCAGAATGTCTTGTTTGGAAGTCAGATCAGATTGAAAACAATCTGACATTTTTCTGACCGAGTTTTCAGAATTCTAGATTTGTTCTGAAACTCCAGAGTCAATATCCCATAGACTTCCAAATTCTGTCCACATGTCAATTTTGAAACCGCGTCCCAGACCAAAAAGGCTAAACCAGGCCGGAATGATCAAGTAAGCTCAAACACATAGTGTTAGTTTCTTTTTTTTTGAATGAAGATGGTCTTCTGATTTTTTCGATCTAAAAGCTCCAACATTGACAGAATTTTTACAGAAAATACTTTTGGGTATAAAGATTGTCTTCTGAGCATGCTGATGTCGTTTGAAGCAAGGCCTGCCGCCTGTGCACCTGCTATCCCATGCATCGCGGGCTCGCGGCTCCCTTACGCATTTGCTTGCTCTGCACGCAGCCTACATTGCACGCACCCTGCCTATGCCTTGCCACCGTCTTGCATTGCTAAGCCACGGCGCCAGTCATAGGTTGTGTTTTAGTGAGGCGCGCAGAGATCGATTATAGGAGGCAGAGATTGCACGAGGGCATTTTAGTCTTTTCATCTATATTCAGTTGTTTTTTTCTTTTCTTAAATTCATTTAACTCAAAATAATTAATAGATTTCCGCTAAGGGCAGCTTCAAATCGAAAAAGTGAGGATAAAACCATAAAAAACTCAAATATGAGGGTAAAATCACAATTGACGTTGAAAGTGAGGGTAAGAACATAACTGTTCCAAAACAAATTGAAGAACCACCCAAGTAAAAAGTAGCAATAGTTCTCGGATTTGATCTCTATTTTTTTCAAGAATAAATCATCAGAGCACATTTTCATTAAATGAAATAATAGTTTACATTGGAGGGTATTCAAGGATTAAGCGACCTACCTAAGACACATAGACACAACCATGTTACGTACTTACATGTGGTTTCTGTGGTAGAGCTAGACAGAGAGCACAACATAGGCCAATTATAATACAACATACTACTCCGTTCGCAATTTCGTGTCGTTTCCGACAAGATTTTTATACTGCCCCTAGGCCAACTCGGCCGGTCGGAACGACAACAAAAAGCAAACGGAGGGAGTAGACAAATTGAGAATTGCCTATTTCTGAGGTTTTCTTGCATAACGAGAACAAGATCATGACCTAATGACTAAGCTCGCAAATAGGTAATCTTGCAGTTGCCTATAAACCTGACTCCATTTACTTTTTTTTTTGAAGTGAAAGCAGTGGGAGAGGCTCCCGCTGCTGATTTTTTTATATATATTAAACGAAAAAGGAACAGCTGTACAAGACAAAGGCACAAAGCCAGAACCAGACTAAACTAAAGCTAGTCAAGCTAAGAGGTTATCTCTAGTTACAGAGTTACATCTATGTACTTGAAGGAGGGCTTCTTCCTTGAAAGCCAGCCACCAGGAGTCCACCGTGGGCCTGATGGCATCAAAGACCATTCTATTATGCTGCTTCCAGATGTGCCAAGAGGCCATGATGAAGACTTCCATAAATGACGGCCCTGCAAATTCTCTTTTTCCTTGTTGTAACATTAAGAAGAAATCCATGTGGGTGTGCCACTGGATACCAATTTTTTCCCAACACTGAACACTGTAGTGACATTCAAAGAAGAGGTGAAAAGCAGTCTCTTCTTGTGCTGTATCACAAAGAATGCAGTTGTAGTTGTTTCCTTGTAGTGGTGTTCTTTTCCTTTTGAGAATATTCCTTGTGTTCAATCTATCCATGAATAAAAGTCAAGTAAAGATCTTAATCTTCTTTGAGCACCTTGATTTCCATATCCACCGAAAAGGTTGTGGTGGCCTAATGGCAAGAAAGGGGATCATGTAGAATTTCGTTGTGCTGTACTGTGCAGAACCCCAAATATAATGCCATTGATCCTTCTGATCTTGATTAATGAGTTGTACAGTGGCCATTATACCATTCAAGGTTTGCAATTCTTGAAATGCTTCGGGCTAAGTGGAAGATGAAAGTGCTCTTGAATTGAGGGATTGTTGATATAAGCTGCCACCGACACCTTTTTATTTTTTGCGTATGAATGGAGCCTTGGGAGTTGTTGTTGCAGATTGTTGATATAAGCTGCCACTGACACCTTTTTATTTTTTGCGTATGAATGGAGCCTTGGGAGTTGTTGTTGCAGATTGTTTTTGTTCCATATGTCATGCCAGAGCATGACAGTCCTCCCATCCCCTATAGTGCAGGTGGCAATCCCTCCGAAGTGATCTGAATATGACATAATGTCCTTCCACCAGAATGAGCTCTTAGCAGGTGTTTCATGGGGGATCTGATCCGTTGGGTAGTATTGATTCCAAACCAGATTAACCTAGGGGATGTCCTTCCTGTTGTAGAACTTATCCAGATGCTTCATCTACAGAGCCTCATTTTGAAGTTTAATATTCTTGGTCCCTAGGCCACCTTTTTCTTTAGGAATTGTGCATTTGTTCTAGGCCACTAAAGCTTTCCCTGTTGCATCCATTTCTCTTCCTCTCCACAGGGCACCTCTACACAGTTTATCCATATGATCTAAGACAGTCACATGGAGCTTAAGGGTACACATAGCATAGATAGGCATTGACCTTACTGTAGAATTGATGTAGGTTACCCTTCCAGCTAGTGCTAAGAAGACACTGGTCGAGGATAACTTCCTTTCCATTTTACTGATGATTGGTGCATGATCTTCGACTGTTGGCTTAGTGGTACCCAAGGGCAAACCCAGATAGGTAAAAGGCATGGTTCCTATGGAACATCCAAAGGTTCCTGCTAGAATTTGCATTTCTTCTGGGGTTGTGTTTATTGGCACCATGCAGGATTTTTGAAAATTGACTTGAAGACCTGTGGATGTTGTGAAAGTCTGCAGAAGTCCTTTAAGGTTGAAGATCTCTCTTTGTGAGGCTTTCATAACTAAAATTGTATCATCTGCATATTGTACAATTGGGTAATCGATTTCATTTGAATTTTGGAGAGGCTTGGTGAGAAGTCCCAGCTGCATAGCCTTATTAACAACTATCTGAAGAAGATCTGCTGCTAGCACAAAAAGAAGAGGTGATAGGGGATCACCTTGCCTTACTCCCCTTTTGCAATGGATGGTGTTACCAGGCACTCCATTAGAAGGATTGAGGTGGTTGCTGAACTAAGGACACTGTTGACCTAGTTGCACCATCTGTCTGTGAATCCCAAATGTTGTAGCATTGTCATGATGGCTAAATGCTCAATTGTATCAAAAGCTTTGGCAAAGTCCAGTTTTAGAATGATGATCTTCTCCTTAGACTGATGACATTGATGCAAATATTCATAAGCCCAAGCTAGATAATCCTGGATGGATCTTGATTTAATGAAGCCATATTGATTCCTGTGAATCATTGGTATGATCCTTTTCTGCAGTCTCGAAGCCATTAGCTTGGTGATTAATTTCTAAACACAGTTCAGGAGAGAGATTGGCCTGAAGTTATTGGCTGTCACAGGGGAGTTATTTTTTGGGATTAATGTGATGAAGGAGCTGTTACTTTTATTTGTCACTCATGGTGTTATAGTACATTTGACTTTGCATTTTTTTCCCCTGCAAAACGTTTATGACAATATATATTGAAGTATATGCTTAGCAATATTGTAACATGTCACATCTATAAATAGTTTTAACAAAGCATGTTTGGCTTGTGCATCCCTTCTATAGCTAGCTCTGCTACTCCCTCACTGACTCTAATTCACAGCAAGTGCAAAAAGATTTCATCTATCTTCGGCATTGTTTGGTACAATCAGAACTCAAAAAAATTATTGAGCTGGAGATGTAAATAAATCAAGGATACTTTTTAGCCATTTTATTTTTATTTAAAACTAATATTAAAAATTGAAAGGTTTTAATTTATCTTATAAACTTCAAATCCACCATAGATCTCGGAACCCAGGTTATACCAAACAGGTCTTTAGTCTTTGAGGCATTTTCCATCAATGATGCACTATTTATTACAAGTATCATCGTTGCAAACAATTTTATTCATATAATCACATGCACTCTAGTGCTCCTCTGCCCCAAGATCCGAACTTGCAAACGTTAAGCTCTGCTAAGGGGAGTAGTTATAATTTCAAAAACCTTGTATTGTTCTGCTCTGGTGTTCCATATGTACATGACTTGATGCATCTTCCTCACACACTAACCATCACCTTTGGAGCAATTTTCTTTATTGCATCTCCGACCGTCAGGAATATCTTTTCTTCACCAATTAGCTCTGTGAATTTTGCTGACTGTAGCTTTTGAATCACTGTCATCCCGGGATTGGCAAGAATCAGCTGCAAGTGACAAGCATGAATTTCATCTTAGTGAAATATACTTCATTACTAGGATGTCTAATATTGTAGAATTCTGGTAACAGTATTGATATTTACCTGAATTTGACGTTTCTCAAGTACTCTGAACAACTCTTCTAAAGCCTGTATTCCACTTGTGTCGATGTCAACTAACCAATGTTGAAGACAGTTAGGTCAGCCTTGCAAGCCTATAGTTATATCTGAATGAAAAAAAAATGTGCAGTATTTTGCATAAAAAAATCCATTGTATTCTTACTAGACAGATCTACAACCAGAAACTCAATTGGGGGAAAGTTTCGCTTCTGTTGTCTTTCTTCTTCCTCTCGTAGGCACCTGAGGATTCTGAAAATTGGATATAGTAGGTGAATTATTTTTTTTTATTTTTGCCATTTGAGATAGGGACAACGCTACTGAAATATTCAATGACCAATAATGCAACTAACAGGTCCTTCTAAAAGGCTATCTCAGTTTTGATTTGACATCTGCCATGGACAATTGTTTCTTCAAAAATGGGGCATGATTTCAAATTTATCATAAATTGAAATGAAAGAATGTTATGTGACATTTTGTTTGTCGATCATGTACACTTTAAAAGTTTGGTAACTTACATATACCAGTTAAAATTACTATAGTGCATATACTTTAAATTTCTCCTGCACGTTCGAGGAAAAACATATACATCAGAATGCATGTCTCTACTCTCATTTTAATATAGGGCTTATTACCTGTCTTTCACATATTTGGAATTAGTGAAGTATATTGCTGAGTCCACTCTAATAATTACCACCCCTGGTACCGTGGTAACTTCTGGATACTGTTCAATCCTAGTATATATAGTTGTTCTTGGAAGATTACCAAGCAACGCTGTTCTTGGCCTTGATGCTTGGAGAATAATCTTGACAAGTGATATTCCAACCTGTTCAAATAAGAAGTTAAATTATCATGTGGCCATTATCTATTGTGCAAGGAGTTACATTACAAAAGTGACCTGACAGCTACACCGCGATCAGCAGTCCGTACTCGACTGAAACAAATACAACTCCAAAGAATGCTCCCAAACATGCCAAGAAGTCCATCTTATCAACCTTCCAGATAGAGTAGGCTGACTTGTAGTCAATCAAGCCAATCACTGCTGCTATGACGATGGAAGAAAGGATGGCATTGGGAGTGTACTTGAATAGTGGAGTGATGAACTCTAGAGTAAGCAGCACTACAATTGACAAAATCATATTAGATGCTGCTGTTTTGCAGCCAGCCATACTGTTTACTGCTGATCGTCCAAAACCTCCTACAATTAACAACTTCTGTCACAAAAAACTTTACCTTTACATACACGTTATATATTATTTGTTTTAATCTGAAATAGAAGCTACCTGTGGTTATGTAGCATGAAGTTAATGAACCCACCATGTTCATAGTTCCTATCGCCACCATTTCCCTGTTCCCATCTAGTTGGTAGTCCTTGAGGCCAGCAAATGTCCTTCCAATTGCAATTGCCTCCTGGTACAATTTCACATGAGTATTAGCACATCGTGAGCCATCATATACATTTTTTAGCACACCATCAATTTGAAGTAAAATGAAACTGTTGCTTCACCGTTAGACCAATCAATCCAGCTACTGCTCCAATTTTGAACCCTTTCAAAGCAAATGGGCCACTGAAGTATATGATACTAGCTGAAGATGGATTGATGCCTTTCTTTATGTATTTCACCTGAAGTTAATCAATGCATATAACCTTATTTCACTGACAACTTTAACTGATTTGTAGTACTACATACACTAGTGCAACTTCAGAGTAATAAGAAAAAGGAAAAAATCTTTTTAAAACAAACTTACAACTGCGACACCATGCTTGTCTGAACGAGTGATGTACACAAATACGGTTGATACGATCACCGAAATAAGTGGCGCAATGGCAGATATCCAAAAGAGTTTCTTGTTCTTCTTTCCCTGAATTATCCTTGATCATAAATAACAAAAAAATAACGAAGATGAAACTATGAAATTGCCGTAATCAGTGCTTACAATGTACTTGGTGACCAGAAGGAATGACAAGAATGATGCACTGATCAATATTGTCTGCCAGTTCCACTGTATCAATAGTCGAGAATAAGTTCTCTGAAATTAATATTTTTCCTGAATAGCGCAAACGTCTGACTACAATCTCGAAAAAAGCAACGTCTGAATGCACTTATAGTTACCCCATGGTCAGCACTCCTCCAGATTGATTCCATGACCGAGACAATATCAGTGTTTGTAGTGAAGTTTTTATGCCAAGGAAGCCTTTCAGCTGCTGAAGAGCTATAGTGATGGCAGCCCCGGCCATGAATCCGACAATTACAGCACGAGACAGAAACTCTATAATAAACCCCAACCTGTAGCGGGTCCAGCCATAGAATACTTAAATTTGTTTGTTATTCAGAAGACCTGAGAGCCTAATAATTAAACAATCACCTGAAAAAACCAAGCGCTGCCTGGGTTACTCCTGCAAAGAATGTTGCAGTGAACGCAAGCCGTCTGTACTCCAGCGGATTCTTCTTTGGATCAATCTCATTCTGTAATAGAGTACCTAATAACAGTGACACAACGGCCACCGGACCCATGGCTATGTCTCTGGAGCTCCCCATCAAAGGGTATATCAAAGGTGGCACAACGCTACTGTCTGTTAAAAAATGTAAAAGGGCGTCCCAGTTCAGCCGTGTATTAATAATGATGATGCCCACATAGCATGATGCTACAAACAGATACTAGTACTTCTTTGCACTTACACAATCCAATCTCCAGTGGCAGGTTAGCAAGCTTGGAGTAGCCGATGTCCTAGTTTGAAAATGTTGTTCATTTAGATCATCATATTTTTCGGCAACATACTTAATAAACTGCTTGATGTCGTAACGTATTAAATTAAATGAGTAGTACATCATTCTCCAGAGTACCTGAGGTATGCAGAGGCTTGCTATGGTGAGCCCCGCGATGAGGTCACCCTTGAACTTCTCAACGCTGTAATGTCTGCCCCAGTCGAGAATAGGAAACACATATTGCAGCACCAGCCATATCTTCTTGGACCTCGGTTGGTCCTTGCAGTGCCGCAGTGGATCATCAGCGAAGAACATCTCCTTAGCGGCCTCCGAGAACTCCTCTGCCAGGCTCTTCTTCGGCGGAATGCCGACCTTGTAACTGTGTTCGGCGGTGCTGTCCATTTTCTTCAAGGTTCTGTGTCTCTTTTTCTTCAGAAAAATAAGGTTCTGTGTAGTGTCTCTTCTGGTGATGAACTGCAAGCCGCCACACGTGTATGGCTGTAGATACGTTAGGTCAACCTGTGAGTTTTACCGTAGAAACAGAAACAATTGAGAACGCAGACGTAGTTCTTCATGAAGCATGAATCGAAGATCACTAATGTAATCATGCCCCAAGCAGGACGTTCGGTTCTAGTGCTCGAATGTAGCCATGTATAGGAACATTCAGTCTGCATGAGGTATGATTTTATTTCATTTTTTGGTTGAGGAGATATATATGTACGTAACAACATGAACAACATTTTTTGTGTTAGATCATGGCATGAATAATACTACTGTAGCAGATATGTTGGATGTGGCATTAACTTCCAGATATAGATTTGCTGTTACATGCAAAAATTTAAAGGGTGAAATTTTTTTAGAAAAAAGGTTACGGGGTGTAGACGAATCGGCTGACTCAACTTATTGATAGATGTCATATTCTATCAGTGTTTTGTTGTCTCTAAAACTTGTATATGGATGCAAATTATCAAGCATGCTCCATTGTCTATCTATAGCAAAGTTGTGCTTATTCATTATTGGTTCATGCCATCTATGAGTATATCGTGCCTACGAGTAGGGTTCAAAGAACGGGTTAACCAGCGGTTAACCGATAAACGTCCGGCCGTATGGTTACACTGGTTGGCGGTTAACCTCGAGTTCAAATTCAATTTTTTTTCAAAATTTGAAAAAAAAATGTATAAAAAATTGTTAAAAAACTAGAGATGAAATAAAGATTTATGGTGAAAGAATAATATGAAATCGAGGTTGTTTGACATAGAAAAATTCACAGAATACAAATAAAAGCAAAAAGGCCATGAGAACCTTATAACCGGTCGGTTAACCGGTCAAACCACCAATTAACCGGTATAACCGGCCGGCTAATCCTCTCTCCCAAATCTAAATTTTCTTTTTTTAGCTAAATAGGAAACATATGTAATCGTAGGTAATTTAGATATAAGTCATTGACATTATTTTGAAAGCTAGGTAGACATGATGTGAAAGTCATAATTTTTCTTGATGTACCATGTATAATTAATCTTGTTGTTGTATGAATTTGAGTACAAGTCATATTTTTCTATGTACCATGTATAATTAAATCTTGATGTATGAATTTGTATTGAACAATATGGGTTAGACAACTATATTTGACTTTTTATTGGACAATATGATTGTGCTATGTCCTATGAAGTGGATATATTATGAATTTATGTTGATTGCTTCATACAAGGGTCCCATATAAAAAAAGCATTCAAAATGAAAGTGATTTCATCCTATAATTATGGGTTGATGACATAGTCACATAGAAATCACTGACAGCGGTGAAGGAAAGAAACAATGTGCAAGAAAAATAGATGGAAGCAACCATGGTTTCTACCTCTCTGCAGGATCGCTCCAGGCGGAAGAACAATTTTCTTGACTTGAAATCCTTTGTTTGTTGTTGTATTCTTTCTGGATGTGAATTTACCGAAGGTTGGGATGGTGCTTTTTATAGGCACACTGGACCTTCGTTACCTTTACAGAAAATGTTTATTTTTTCTCCAGTTGGTAAGGCGTGGGGAGCTTGCACAAGTGTGGTGCATACCAAACCCAAACTGAACGGACATCTGAATTTTGTCTTAAAAAAGGACTACAACGTTAATCAGAATCCACATGATGATTATGAGAATCGGATGACCTCAGGCTCCATGACACACTATCCTACTGATTATAAGCACTACCGTGCCAAGAATCAAACCCACCAGGCAATTTTTTTCTGCTCACGTCCTTCACTTGATACATAATAAGAATATTTTTCTTTCCATTGTTTTCAATCCTCTTTTATTGAATGGAGCAAGTTATTTGCTCGTGCTGTTGAGTTTGGTCGGGTTACAGAAACAGGGTCAGGAATATATTCCTTGTGTTTTTGTTTGTTTGTTTTTGACTAAGCTATTTGGGCCCCTTATAGCCAAACCAGAAAGGATCGGCTAAGAGAACTGATGAGTTTTTTATTACAACATAAAACTCAATGATTAATTGATAAGCATGTCACTGAACATGGAGGAGGACAATGATATGAACCGAGTGTTGCATTTATTCGAACATTAAGTATAAACAATGCTTTGAAATGCACTCAGACTCTCTTAGAGATAACTATTAGCGGCTAAAATTACTCGACTCCCAATTAGATCCATAGCGCTAATAGTCCAGTTGGTATCCTAAACAAAACTGTAGTTTTTTTAATAACTGGTAACTTCATTCCATTAGGAGCAAGTTCCATAAACCAGAGACAACTGTCCTGAGTGAATGTTTTGCAACATTGTAAGCACCGGACGTCGAGAATCATGAGCTATGTGATTACAGGAGTATGAAGTTTCTATTGCAAGGCTGTCCCTTTAGCTTTTTGTTGGTTCATCCCAGCTAATACAGATAAATAGTTACCTCTAAGTGATCATGTTATAATGAAGAGACAGTTCTTTTATTTTCCTCACCGCCCAACCTAACCGACTACGATCACAGAATTCCGTCCGATAAGCCTATATGCAATGTGGTATATAAGGTAATCTCAAAGTTATTGGCTAATAGATTAAAAATAATTTTACCCAGTATCATCAGCGAGTTGCAAAGTGCTTTTGTGCCCGCGCCTCATCACGGATAATATCTTAGTGGCATATGAAAGCATACAAATGATCAAGAAAAAACAAGGAAAGCAAGGCTTATGTGTGGTAAAACTAGATATGCACAAGGCTTACGACCGAGTGGAATGGTCATATCTGTTGGAATTCCCCAGGAACGCTCCCTCGCTGCTCACACTCACGCTGGCTAGAGGTAGAAGACGATGAACAGTACTCGCGATTCTTCCGGCGACGAACGCCGCGGCCGCAACAACGGCCTGTATCTTGGCTTTCTTATTCACTAGAGTGGGCTTCGATTACAGAGTGATTACATGGGGTATTTATCTACCAGGGGCGCACCACGGAGCAGCGGCCTCCATGCCCGGTCTTCTCGCCATGATCCGCAGGAGCCGCAGCACGACGTCGCGCGAGTCCATCGCTCCAGCGCAGGACGTGGCTCTCCTCCGTGCAGACCGGCGCCACGCACTCCACCCTTTGCTAACCAACTCTGACTCAATCTAAACTAGCAGCCAGCCTGCCTAACCAACTCCTAACAGACTGGACTCAATCTAGAACGCGACACGACGCGTTCGTGACTCGAGCAGCTAGTCTGCACCGAGTACAGACTCAATCCTGACCAAATAAACGCACGCACACACGCACCACGACCTGGAACGCACCAAGGTCGGGTTTATTCCCAACAATATCTAGAGAAGATAATGTTGAGGATGGGATTTGCAAGAAGATGGTGCGTCTGATCATGGCGTGTGTGACAATGGTCAAATACCATGTTCGTTTTAATGATACGGAGACGGAAGAATTCACACCAAGTCGAGGCATACGTCAGGGGGTCCTCTATCCCCGTACTTATTTCCTCTTGGTCTCTCAAGCACGCTCAGAGGTGCGGAACAACAAGGTGAACTGGAAGGTGTCCGGGTCTGCCGAGACACAGCAGCAGTTTCACACCTCCTTTTTGCTGACGACTCTCTAATACTGATGAAGGCAAATACGAATAATGCAGAGAAACTCAAAATGATTCTCGACTCCTATTGCACATCTTCAGGAGAATTAGTGAGTGAAAGGAAATCGAGTATCTTCTTTAGCCCAAACACAAATGTGGAGGAAAAAAGCGAGGTATGTGCAGCTCTAAATATCATGATTGAATCGTTAAATGACAAGTATCTAGGATTGCCAGCTTTGATCGGTGCAGGTAGGAGTGATTGCTTCCGTCATCTAATCGACCGAGTTCTGAGTAAGACAAAAGGTCTGGAAGGAACAGGTGCTAAGTATGGATGGAATGGAGGTTCTTATCAAGTCCATAGCGCATGTTGTTCCTGTTTTTGCTATGATGGTGTTTCTCATCCCAAAGAACATTTGTAAGGGGATAACGGATGTTATTGCACAGTTCTGGTGGGGAGACGATGACAACCAAGGAGGATGGGCTGGAAAGCATCGTGGAGAATGTGCACTCAAAATGAAAAGGAGGTATGGGCTTACGAGATTTGCACAGTTTTAATCGAGAAGTTTTTCAATCCATAATATTTGCAAGTAGTTTTAATAAAATACTTGCAAATAGTTTAAGGGTATTTTTATATTTTTACTAATAATTAAAGGATTTATATTTTTCATAAAATATATTTTAGATATATGAACCACAACTTTATTGTAAGAATAATATTGAACACATTATTAACATCAAAGATTAATTACATTACTGGTTTTCATTTATATTGTCACAAAAATAAAATTAATCATGGTAAATCTATTGCTTTGACGATAATACCCTCAACATGGTAAAATACTTGCTAGTAGTTGCCAGTATTGTGGACTAAAAAACTATTTTTCGGTCCACAATACTTGCCAGTAGTTTTCCAAAACTACTTGACAGTAGTTTGATCTAACGATAGAGATTTGAGATCGGAATACTCAACTACTCGACAAGTATTTTACCATACTAAGGGTATTATCGTTAAAGCGATAAATTTATCAAGGTTCATTTTTATTTTTTTGATAATATAAATGAAAATCGGTAATGTAATCAATCTTTGATGTTAATAATGTGTTCAATATTATTCTTACAATAAAGTAGTGTTCATATATCAAAATTATACTTTACAAAAAAATATAAATCCATTAATTATTAATAAAATTAAAAATTACCTTAAACTATTGGTAAGTATTTTTCAAAACTACTGGCCAATATTGTGGACCGAAAAACTTCTATATTGCTTTGTTAGTCAAACAGGTATGGCACCTTCTATCAGACCCGGACTCACTATGTGCCAGGGTGCTAAGGGCATGCTAGGCGAAGCTGAAAAAGGGTAGCTCTTATACATGGCAAAGTGTTATGGCAGGGCTGGAATGTTTTACGAGAGGAAGCATATGGAGGGTGGGGAACGGTTATGAGATTAATATCTGGGAGGACAATTGGATCCCAACTAGTCATAACATGAAGGTCCTGACACCCCGGAACAATAATTTGTTTACAAGAGTAGACGATCTTATCAATCCAGCTGATGGTCAATAGGACGAAGATTTGGTGAAAGACGTCAAATTCCCTTATACTCGTGACAAGAGGACTTCATTGCATGGCACTATAACCAGAATGGGCTTTTTTCAATCAAGTCGGCATACCATTGCCAATGGCAACATAAATTTGGTCGGAGCATACAAATAAACCAAGCAGGAGGTACAGGTGAAACTGAGGTTTAGACGAAACTGTGAAAATTTAACATCCCAGCAAAGATCAAGATCTTTGGATGGAGAGCTCTTCATGGACTATTACCAGGGATAGGAGTCTTGGCGAACAGACATGTGGGTAATGACAGTAGTGTAGACAAGGATGTGAGGATATCAAGCATATACTCCCTCCGTTCAAAATTATAAGACACTTTTGACTTTCAGTTGTCATGTTTTGACCTTTCGTCTTATTCAAAAATTTTATGCAAACATCATTTATTTTGTTCTAGTATAATTATTTGAATAAGACAGATGATCAAACGTGATGTCTAAAAGTCAAAACGTCTTATAATTCTGAACGGAGGGAGTACTATTCATATGTGAAAGAGCGGCTGGAATATGGAAGCATTTGGAGGTATGGCACCACATTGAAAGGATTCTTCGTGCGAACCGGTCAGGATCAGTAGTACCGACGGACATTATTAAGAATGGAGGAAATGTGGACTCGATGAATAGTGTGGGAATAGCAGAACTCATCCTCACAGGAGGGTGGTACATACGGTGGGAGAGGAAACAACAAGTTCATGGCGAGCCTATTCAGACAATGCAAAGGGCAGCAGTGTCCATTGCGACATTAACAACAAACTACTTGCGCTCCAAGAAAAAGAATAGCAAAATCAGGGAAGGATGGTTGAAGCCACTGGAGGGGCGACTCAAAGTTACTCCATCCGTTTCAAATTATAAGACGCTTTTGATTTTTAGAGATTATATTTGACCGCTCGTCTTATTCAAAAATTTTGTACAAATATAGAAATAAATAAGTCATTTATAAAATATCTTTAATGATAAAATAAATCATAATCAAATTATTAATATTTGTACAATTTTTTTTAATAAGACGAACGGTCAAATGTGAAATCCGAAAGTCAAAAACGTCTTATAATTTAAAACAGAGGGAGTAATATTGATGCAGGATTTGAGGAGCATTCGGGAACTGGAAGTACAAGGGTCATTATCCGAGATGCGACAGGGGCATATATCACAGCATCAAGGAAATATCTACCATATGTCGCAGATGTACCAATGGCTGAAGCAGAAGCACTAAAGGACGGTTCAGTGCTTGCTGAGCTCATCGGAAGCAACCGGGTAATTATACACTCTGATTGCTCCGATGTGGTTAACACCATGAGTGATGGAGGGCGGAGGCTATTCAGCAACTACAGCAGCAGCAATCTTTGATGAGTGTAGCGATAGATGGAAGGATTTTGCTTTAATTTCCATAGAACAGGGAAACAAACCGGGTTGCTCATGAGTTAGCTAGATCAGCGTTTATCTCTAAACATTCATGTACATGGGTAGGTAACCCCCTAGGTTTATTATTGAGCACCTGGTCAATGATGTAACTGTGTTTGATGATCAATACAATGTGCCAGGTGGCGCCCCCCCCCCCAAAAAAAAAAGAAAAAACACTCACCCGCTCACAGGCACGATGTGACCGGTCTACTAAGGCCCAAAAGCAACATGTTGTCTATCCAGTTGTACCATTATCATCGTAATATGGATTAGGCTGGGCTTTAAGCATGAATTGAGTTGTGCACATTGGGCTCAGGAGTGAGCACGATTCTTTATTTGTTCTTTTTAGGCTGATCTCAATAGAAGGTTTATTTTGTTCCTGCCAAAAAGTGTTATGTAATATAAAATATTTTGAAATTATAAAACGAAACAACAGATCCAATAGCACATGACAATTAACATTATTTTGTTTCATTAATTGGTTATAGGATGAAAAGAAACCCTAAACTTGAAACACTATGAAACTAGTTTACATTTTGCAGTAGTACAACAATTTTTAGGAAAAATAAACTGAAAGCTAAAAATCTTCTTAGAACAAGCATGACCATATCTCATCTCATAGGCCCCACTGTATTTTATCCTGAAGTCAAAACTGTGTAACATAGAAACTATCTGCGGTTAATTTGGTGCTACTTTTGCTTGCTACTTTATTTTCTCTATCCATCATCAAAGATGGGTGGCAATTCTGACGTGATCTCCAGTTCTTCACATTGTGCAGACGTTAGTCAGCATGATTCCCGGGGAGTTCGATTTGGAACTAGTATTGGCATCGTAACACTGGCTAATCTGAGCTGGATGTTGAATCGGGGACAACAGATTGAAAATCTCGAGACAAAAGTGCAAGGAATCTTTGTATTTGCAAAACATGCCACGGTGCTCATATAATTGATTGAAGTAGCAGATGGTGGTGTGTGTCTACTCCGTTTAAATCAAAGATTGTAGCCTACTGTTGTGTGGTCTCTACAGGTATCTCAGACATTTAGGCCAGCTACCTCGTCTCTGTATAGCTAAGTAGTACAGCATTTGGCATGGTCGTGGGCAACCAGTGTGGTATAAAAGTGGTGCATAACCAATAAAATAATTCGTGTGCATGACAATAAACATTGTGAGGGTGGTTCATAAGGAAGTGGATAACAAAAGCTATCCTTAAGTTTATGTACAAACCATAAGAGATAAAAAAAATAATTTCTCTCTCTTACCCTCTTCCTTCCACTGTATCCAACACACACATGCTTCTGTTTTAAAATGATATTTAATTTTGCTATAAACCATCTTATCTCTCAAACATTGTGAAGCTTGCCACAACTATGTACTACTTTATTTTAAATTATTCACTGTATAGTACAACTTTAGCAACATACATTGCGGTTGCCCTGGTCGTTTTCCAAAGTTCACGGCTTTTGCCTATTGACTGTTCATCCACAGCAACGGCAATGAGATTCCTTTTGCCTACTGACTTTGATGTAGTACTAGACTGCCACAGTAATCTTTTGTCACCATTCAGACATCCATGAAAGTTCGAGTGCCAAAAACTATTTTAAAAATTGCTCCCAGCAAACAAAACAACGTCACCGCTAGTAATATCACCCCTTTCTCTCTATAAATAGCAGCCGGCACTGGGCTGAGGATGCACTGAATCGGTACCCATTAATCAGTAGTAATCACCATCCACTCTTTCTCCCAATGAAATCCCGTAGCCCTTCCCTTCGCCCATCCGGGTTCACAAATAATCGACCGGCGATTAATATGATGAACAGGACGGAAGTCCTCTGTGATCTCTGATCTCTCGTATGGCGCTATCCCAAAAGAACTTTTGGTCGAGCCTATCCATTTCCTGCCATGCACATGTACACTGGTGTTTCTTCGTCTTCGCAATGGAGGATGGGGAAATCCTTATGTTAGTGGTCGTCGGGTTCTTGACCTTGTAAGGCCAAGGTTCTGGTGTCCTGCTTGGCAGGCAGAGCTGGTGAACACTGATGATAGGCTCGTCTCTTATGCGAACTATCCCTTCTGAGCTTGTAATTTTTTTGAAGTATTCCCATTCCCTCTGCCGTATTTGCATCGCATTGTTTTCTTTTTACCTTTATCTTTCTTCCGTTATAAAATTCTTATTAGTTTTTGCTCTGAATTTTGTTCAGATCTTCTCGATACTAATGTTACTTTTGAAATTCTGCAATTTGGGCGTTTCCCATATCAGTGTTTCCTCCTGAGATTATGGCTCCGTTTGGGACAACTTGCTACCAACACGATTCTACTGGAAGCGTAATTCCTACCAACGTGATTTGAACAGAATTGAGCCCACCATAAGTGACCTGTTTGGCACTCTCAATTCGACAGAATCGAGCACACGTGTCTGCCGCCGCTCGCCCGCTCGCGCATTCTTGCAGTGGGCGTTGCCCATGCTCGTGGTCACATCATTGCCGTCCGTGCACTTGCGCCTAGGTCACTTCTCGAGCTAGCCATCTTGGCCTAGCGTCGCACATGAGCTGCACGATGACGGGGACCAGGGGCAGCCGTTGTCTGCGCGAGGATGGGGATCGATGGGCAGCCGGTGGCTGCGCGAGGATGGAAACCAAGGGCCGGCAGGCAGTGGCGGAGCCAGGAATTAGCGTTGGTGGGGGGCAAAGTATAAATTTTATCCAACAATAGGGGTTAATTCCATTTTTTGTCAATTTACATGGTGATTTTTTGTGTTCAATAAAGGGGTGCATCCAGGTCTGCATCCAGGCCCCTGGCCACCCTCCCTGGCGGCAGGGGACTGAAAGGCGGCGACAACGGTGCGAGGACGGGGGAGTGAGGGGCGGCGGCGCTCCTCCGGTGTCCTCATGCGGCGGTGGCGCTCCTCTAGCAATGAGAGGATGGGGGAGTGAGGAGCAGAGAGCATGGGGCGGCGGCTGCGCGCTCCTTCAGTGGCCTCGAACGGTGGCAGCGTGCTCCTCTAGTGGCCTAAGGCGGTGGCGCGTTCCTCCAACAGCGTGAGGACGAAGGAGCGTGGAGCAAATAGCGTGTTCTTCGTGAGAATCATGCACGCGTTCCCTCGGGAGTCGATTCAGCGTTGTAGTATTAAATCAACTTTGGTGGAAATTGTGTCGGTCCGAAGTGGGGCGATAATCTGCCTGTTTAGAGCTCTTTGTGGTTTGCGTCCAATGAAAGTGGCTCCAAAGCTGTCCTAAACGGGGCCTATGTTTCTTTAATTAAGCTTCACTGTAGCATAGGTACCTTCTCAAACTGACAGCAGGTTTCCTGTTCTTTTATCAGTTATTATCAGCACACTGACTGCATGATAGGGTTATGAAAAGGAAGACCGAATCCTTGAACTGTCTCTATTTTGGAACAAAAAGAAAAAGAAAACAATAGAAGCAATATGCGTAGTTCAAACAAAATGGGTACTCATTAATTTCCAATATTCATGCCCAAATAAATAGCGCCACCAATTCTCCCCTCTTTATAGATATAAATTAGTAGTATAACATATACAAAGGGAGGATAGTTAAGCAAATGAAATGAATGGATCAATCGACATGGTTAATCCAAATCAAACCCAGGCACATATACCGTACAAAGAAATCAACGCAGGCAATTGAACAGAAGCCGGCAGTCCAGCTCCTCTGCTTTACTGGAGGTAGTAGGCGAAGAAGGAGAGCACGGAGGCGCCGAGCACGGCGCCGACGGCCGGGAAGGCGGCGGCGGAGGCGCTGGTGGGGGCAGGGGCCGGGGCATCGGCAGCCAGGGCCACGGTGGCCGAGGCAGCGACAAGGACGGCGCAGACGACCTTCTTCATCTCCATGACTTCTCGGAACGGATTGGCTTGGCCGGGGACGAGGAAGAAGGGCTGGTTAGTAGCAAGCTGGATCGTCGATGGCGATCAAAGCTTGCTGCTATTTGTGGCGCCCTTGTTGCTTGCCTGGTGAGGAGAGGACGAAGTGGGGAGGGTACTTATAGCTTGGGTTCGTGGGCTAATCCTGGCGAGGAGGCGCGCGAGCGGTGGGTGGTGGTCGCCATGTGGAGGAAGCTGACGTGCGGACATGTGCGGGAGGTGAGTGGGCGGGAAGTTCGTTCGTTGAGGATGATGGAGCTCTTGGGCTGCGTTTGAATGCGTCTCGTTGCGTGTGAAATTAGCAGGCTTTTATTATTTGTTAGGGAATTATAAAATTGATTGGAAGCGCGTGGTAGTTGTTCCTTTACAGTATATAACTATATGAACGTTTCAGAAACCTGCTGTACATTGCCATTTGGAATCAACAATGCAGACGAGAGTTATTTGCTTTTGTTTTCCTTTAAATAGTGCATATCATCTCTTTATAAGTCGTTGTGCTTTGTTTTAGCTTGATTCAAAGTTTCAAACTTCGACGAAGTTATTGTGCCATTCAAAGAATTGGTATATTTTAAAGGGGAAAAAAGAAATAATGATCATTTCGTTTGTATTTGTTTTTTTTTTGGCAGTTTTGGACTGTTTCTCGCAGATGGGCAAATAAACTGCGATATATGCTTTGGCAAAGGACACGGCTTTCACATGGACAATAAAACTTTACAATTTCTCAAGTCGGTTAGCATATGGTCGCAAAAAAAAAAATGCAAAGTTCTATGATAAAGAAAATAGATTGACAGGCTAGCTAGGAAGACAGATAGGGGTTCTTAAACTGGCCAATGATGTAAACCACTCACCACCAGATTTCAAATGTGTTGGTCAATTAACTAATTTTGTGTTTTCTTCTGGACAGCTAAGAAATAAATAATAGATTGACCGTTCTTTTGTGCAGGTTTGATTATTCAGCAATCAGCATGTTGAATCACCGTATTCCAAGTTGATAATCATTTTCAACGGTTGGCGTCCCCATTTTTCCAACTTTTTTCTACAGAATCAAGTCGATTTCTCCATTTATTATGGCTTCGAGCTCACAAATTGGTTTTTGCAACTATATTACTGGTTAATAACATGATCTTCAAACAAACAAAAAATCAAGTTGAAATAAAATTTATCAATAACGAAATATCAATAAAAATAAGAAATAATGGCCACAAATGAAAATGGACTGGAAGTACTGAACTGATGAATAGCATACTTTCAGTAGCAACGTAGAAAAAAGATAATGCTGTTGTCTATAAAAAAATAGCATGAATCTATATGAAACAGAATGTAAGAACGGAAACTAAAAGTTGAAATCAGATAAAGCGGTTCCCGGTATAACCAAAATGTAAATTCATTTGGTGGAAGCAGCCAGTGGCCTGATGAAACAGACCAGCTCAACTGACGGTGGGGGACATTTGCCAGCATTTCCAACAAATCTAAACAGCCCGGAGACAGACCTGCTGCTTTGGGGTCAGTTCGCGCTGGCTTTCGGGACGGCGCCGTTCTGGAACATCACCTTTCGCGGGTCCATCCGCCCATGTGCCTTGTCACTGATAAGTACTCGAGTTAACTGACCGATTAGTTTCATTATATACACCTAATCATATCGATTAGTTTCATAATACGCAACTAATCATCAGGACAGGTAATAGCGGTGATGAGAAGGAAGAAACATGTGGATCTCGGTACGCGCTTATCCATGGCAGGAAAACAGAGCAGGTAGGGGAGCAGAGAGACATGCAGGTAGAGTACTGTAGGAAACTGATTAATTTAGATGGACCATCCGACCTAATCAGCCTCTCAGTTTGGATTCGTAACTCAGGCCAGGGTGGCTCAAGTAGGTTGGATGATTTCGATGCCGGATTCTGCGTGAAAATATACGCATCTTCAATCATGCGCCGAACTAGCTAGGTAGTATACCAGATTGTCTGTGCGAATATAGATATTCTCCGAGCCGTTTAATTGTTTTTTGTACACCGAAATTCTTAATGTGTCTCTACTTGACGATTGGATGAATGATTGGTTTGGCAGGAAAGGCTGGCTCTTCTGGCTCCAGTTTCCAGTTGCATGAACGAAGGTGAGAAAAGATGAGCACCGAGGAACATTTTGCAGTCCTGGGATGGCATCCGAGCCGTGCAGTCGCGTCTGCTGGACTGGCACGGGTTCGACAAGGAGAAGACTGATCAATCCCATTCAACACCGCAGCTTTGAACGGTGACGCGTGCACTGACCTTCCGGCAAGCCGTTACAGTAACTCATCAGTAGTCTTTTTTTTATTTTTTATAAGGAAACTCATCAGTAGTTGACCAGACGAGACATTTGACGCTGTACGTGCAGGGGTCAGGGGATAATTTACCAGCAACTGTGGGTACAACTTACAGTACAGGTATGCGATTGAACAGAGTGTCTGGAAGACGGCTGCTTGGTGAGAACAGAGCAGACAGATCATTCAAGGGGTAGTCACTAGCTGCTGTAAAATACTTCCTCTTGTTGTGGTACAACGGAATCAGCTAGGCAACCACACACTATTGATGCACACACACAGAGCACAATATTGATGGACACAGAATGTGGGGGAATAGCCGGCACTCTTTTCTTATTAATCTCAGTGTTACAAGCTTTACTGATGAGCTCCCTTCTTCTCACCCATCGCTATCGGATGGGCTCCTATTTATACAGGGAGGAGGCCGGTAGCATCGACCGGATAGGGATGTCCCCGCTGCCAACTACCTCATTAATTCGCCCATAAATGCCAGCAATTATTTCTCCCCCAAATCATAAATGTGCTGGCAGTTTCATAACACTCCTCCTTGGGCGAATTACCACGCTATGTCTATGCCTCGTTAAAAACTCCTCAAAAACCCGAGTGGAAAAAATGGCAGGAGAAAAGAGTGCATAGCATGCGTAAGCTGTGTTGCACCTGTTGCCTCGTTAAAAACCTTGCGTGAGAAAACTCAGTGGGAAAAACTCACCAAGGGAAAAAGAGTACAACGAGTTGATTATCGGGATCCGGTAGTCTTCGGGACTACGCAAGTGATCTGCAGGATCACTCCCATGATCTTCGGGATCACGGGTATGGGCTAATCCTTTTGGTGATCTTCGGGATCACCTCATGATCTTCGGGATCATGATTTCATTCTCCCCCGATCCTTGCAACTCCCTAAGTCGTCTCATGCCAATTCCCCGAACGCATCTATAGAAGCTAGATGCTTGGCAGAGACTTTGTGAATAAATCTGCAAGATTTTCACATGACTTAGTGTACAGGATATTGATTTCACCGCTCTTCGGAGCTCATGGGGGTAGAAGAACTTTGGAGCAATATGCTTCGTAATTGCTCTTCACATAGCCCATATGCATCTGTGCAACACAAGCAGCATTATCCTCATAGATAACGGTGGGAGCACCGACGGTGTCCAAGCCACATGACTTCGGATGTGGCCAACCATCCGTCTCGACCAGGCACATTCTCGTGTGGCCTCATAGAGTGCAATGATCTACGAGTGGTTGGTTGACGTGGCAACCGAGTGCTGCTTCACGGACCGTCAAGCAATGGCTGCACCACCACGAGAGAAACACGAAACCGATCCGGGATCCGGCATTATGTGGATCAAACATATAGCCGGCATCCACATACCCCACCATGGTCGGATCTTGGTTCTTCGGGAACCACAACCCAAGGTCCCGTGTTCCTTGCAGGTGCCGGAGAATGCTCTTGATGCCAACCCAATGCCTTCTGGTTGGGGTAGCACTGTACCTAGCCAACAGATTGACCGCGAATGCAATATCGGGCCTCGTGCAATTCGCAAGGTACATCGAGTGCTGCAATGGCGCTCAAGTAGGGAACTTCGAGGTCCTAGTATTTCCTCATTCTCCCCTTTGGGTCCGAACGGGTCCTTTTTCACATCAAGTGAACGGACCACCATGGGGGTTCTCGAGAGGGTGGCACTTGCCCATATTAAACTTTTCAAGTACCCTCTTTGTGTAAGTAGACTGGTGCACAAACACTCCCCCGAGGAGGTGCTCGAGCTGCGAGCCCAAGCGGAACTTGGTTTTACCCAAGTCCTTCATCTCAAACTCCGTCTTGAGGTAAGCCATGGCTTCTTCAATGTCCCCTGTGGTGCCAATGATATTCAAATCATCGACATATACGGAGATGATGCAAAATCCACTCGGGATTTCTTTATAAACACACGGGGGCAATCATCATTGTTTGTGTAACCTCTCTTCGGGAGATAGTTACTCAAACGGTTGAACCACATCCTTCCGGATTGTTTCAACCCATACGAGTGCACGCTGCGGCGTACACTATACATGTTGCGATTCGGATTCGGACCGGGGATCTTGAGTCCTTCGGGGACTCGCATATAAATTTCCGAATCCGGTGACCCATACAAGTATGCGGTCACGACATCCATCAACTCGCATATTGAGATTTAGATTAGCTGCCATAGATATCAAATATCGGAACGTGATCCCACTCATGACGGGAGAGTATGTTTCATCATAATCGATGCCGGGTCTCTGCATGAACCCTTGTGCCACCAGCCTCGCTTTATATCTTACCACCTCATTATTTTCGTTCCTCTTCCGGAGGAACACCCATTTGCATCCCACGGGGATGACCTTTGGGGGTGTTGGGACTGCAGGCCCAAACACTCTTCTTTTATAAAGCGAGCGCAACTCCGCCTCGAGTGCTGCTTTCCATTTATCCCAATCCGAGCGCCTTCGGCACTCGCCATGGACTTTGGTTCGGATCCGGATCCATTGAGCAAGCAATCTTTGAGGCAAAGTTCACATTCACAATGGTGGTCTTTCTATTGAATAACTCTCCCGTGTGCACATAATTAGTGGAGATCTCATCCATATCCTCTAGCTCGTCGTGATTTCCCGAACGACCGAGCTAGGGTGTTCCGATTTCCCGGTGCGCTTAGCGCGCGCGATGCACTCGGGACTTCCATCTTCGGGATGGGGTCCTTCGAGGGACCATCCCAACTTCGAGGTTGGGTCGCCTCTTCGGGGGCTCCGTCTTCGAGACGGTGTCCTTCGAGGGACATTCTCAACTTCGGGTTGAGCTTCTTCAACTGAATCCTGGAGTGGGACAAGTGGCTCGTGGTCGTGCCTCCGCGGACGTCTCCGTGGGGCTTTGTCCCGAGCACCGGAGGTCTCCCCCTCTTCCTAGGATGGGGGTGACACCGGAGTCGGTAGCCTTCGGGGCTATCTGCACTCTCTCCGGCGCATTTACTGCGGGTATATGCGACCTTGTCACTCCCTTGTGATCGGTGAAGGCATCCGGCAGCTTATTTGCAAGATTTTGCAAATTTATAATCCGCTGAACTTCTAGTTCAGCCTCGCTAGTGCGTGGGTCTAAGGACTGCATTCCGGTTGCATTCCACACAATTTCCGGCATTCTTCGGGATGCCGGTCTCCCCTAATCTTTGGGAAATTGTCCTCATCAAATATGCAATCAGCGTACCGAGCCGTATGAAGATCCCCGATCATAGGCTCTAGGAATTTGATTATGGACGAAGTCTCATAACCAACATATATCCCCAACTTCCGGTGGGGTCCCATTGAAGTACGTCGAGGAGGTGGTATCGGCACATATACTTGCACGACCGAATTTTCGCAGATGGGAAATACTTGGTACTTTCCCACGCACTAGCTGCAAGGGGATGTCTCATTTATATGCGGTTGGCTCTGAGTTGGATCGGTGCTGCTGCATGCAGCACTGCATGGCCCCAACAAGCTGGTTGGGAGCCGACAATTCTGCAACGATGGACGAGCAATCCACTTTATCCTTTTAATCAAGGATTCAGCTAGGCCATTTTGAGTGTGGACATGTGGTACTAAATGCTCTACCTTAATGCCCATAGCCATGCAATAATCATCAAAGGCTTTTGACCTGAACTCACCGAGCATTATCCATACGAATGGATTGTATGCGGTTATCGGGTAAACTTGCCTTTAATCGATGATTTGAGCAATAAGCTTAGAGAAGGCATGATTTCTTGTGGACGGAAGATCCACATGACTCCATCCGGTAGAAGCATCAATCGGTACCATGAAATACACGAACGGCCCCGAGAGGGGCTGAATAGGTCCACATATGTCCCCATGTATCCTTTGCAGGAAAACAGGTGACTCATCCCTAATCTTCGGGAGGGATGGCCTAGTGATCAACTTCCCCTTTGCACAAGCCGTGCAAATGAATTCTTCGAGATTCGAGAAGTTCTTTGGCTCAATTTCATGGCCAGCAGAATTGTTGATGATTCTTCTCATCATCCCCAACCCAGGGTGACCCAATCTTTCATGCCATGACTTGAAAGCATCCGGGTCACGGAATACTGTCTTCATCGCAACATATTCCTCGGCGGGTTTAATGTACGTACGGTACAAACCCGATGGCGATGAAGGGAGTTTTTCAACCACATGCTTTTGATATCCATCAAATTTTGTGATGAGCAAGTATTCAATACCATGCTCGAGTCTCGGTTTCCAGGTGGAAACCGTTTGCCCGGATATCTTTAAAGCTCACAAGGGTACGCTTGGATTACGGATAGAGGATAGCATTCCTCACAAGTATCCGCGTACCCATAGGAAAAACTAGTGTGGCACTTCCGGTGCCAACAATATGAGCATTGCTTCAGGCAATGGTCATAATATTTCCGGACTTCTTGGTTAAAGTGTGGAAATACCTAGTTTCCCTCAATATGGTATTGGTGGTTGCGCTGTCTACGAGACAACACTCCTCATCCGCCATGGGACCCAGCCGAACCTGTATCAAACATCCTGGACATGATAAATATAGATGTAGGAAATATAAACACATAAAATGATAACGATTCGGGAAGACTGTTTGTAAAGACTTCGGCTTTACAACAGCTGCTCTTCGAGGAGCATGCTCATGACCCGATGCTTGCTTCAAGAGCACTATTTACAACTACGGTTCTTCGGGAACCGTGTGCTCTTCAGGAGCACGACCCATAACCGTGGTTCTTCGGGAACCACGAGCTCTTCGAGGGCTTTATTACGGTACTTACGGATCAGTAACCGGCGGCATGCGAAACATTGCACTTGACATGGAGGGGACTACTCGAGGTCCCCGAATATGTCAAAGTCATCATCAAGAAGGTCGTCCCCATCTGTCATCCTTTCGGACGTCTTCACCATTCGCAACGACCATGTCATTGGCATGAGCTTCGAGCTCAATGGTGAAGTGGGACTCGAGCCCGCCCTCGTTCTTACTTCGGAAGAACGACGACGAGCGTCAATCGGGTGTACGGGGACGCGACGATTACTGAGACCAATGTCCCGAACGTCCGCATCTGTAACATGCATTCTTGCTCCCCCGGATGGTTCACCTGTGACCTTCTTGTCACCTTTACCTCGGGGCTTACCCTTTCCTCTGCCCTTGAACATACCACCCTTCCTACCCTTCCATTTCTTTCGGCCATGATTTCGGGCCATCGGAACTCCCGGCAACATTGGCGTGTGCTTCGGGCACACCCATCGACCCGGTGGGTCGGGCGAGTGGTTCCGCATGACAACCTCGTTCTGTTGTTCCGCAACTAACGAGGTCCGAGCAAGTTGAGAATATCTCGTATACTTCGACACTTGTACTTGTTGTTGCGGAACAATGTTGCCCGGGTGGAAGGTGTTCGGGGTTTTCTCGATCATCTCGGCGTACGTGATCTGCTGGCCACGGAGACGCAACATTGAGACGATTCGATGAATGGCGAGTTATACGCCGCCACGGACTTATAGTCTTGGAAGCGTAGGGTAATCCAGTCATTCCGAGCTCGTGGGAGTGCAATGGCCTGTTGTTGGTCAAAGCGATCCTTCGGGGATTCCCACGGAACTCGCGGATCCTCCTCGGTCATATATTCCATTTTTAGGTCCGGGTGTATGTGATGACGCAGGAAGTGCAAAGCCTTTGCACTCTCGGCGTCATCAACCACGGCCTTTTCTTTGCCGACTTCGGGCTTGGAAATAGTATGACCGAGGAGCATGGATCTCGGGTTAATGACAATATCTTGAGCCCGGGTGAGGTAGTTGCTGCCATCCAAGGCAAGCTGGGTGAATTCCCTCTTTGCAATGTCCGACATGCCTGCAATATCATGCAACTTACTTCGGATAAATTATGCATGTAAATATTGCAAATATGCGGGTCATGAATATTCCCAGAAAAATTCCCTGCATGTTAGTGAGCATAAAATAATATTGCATAAATTAATACGGACAAAGACGAGGGTTAGTTGTGGAAATAACGCGATTAAACGCTTCAGGGTTTAATCTGCAAATTTCCAGGGTTCGAGAAATATAATTCCGTGAATTAACCAAACTTCGAGGGTTAAATCGCAAATTTGGATAGAAAACGTAATTAGGCCCGGTCCATTTCTCATGGGTCAAAAACCCATCCGGCAGTGGCCTTCGGGCCAAGGCTGCCCGGCCCATTTGGTCCGTATTTTTTTTCTTTTCGTAGGCCAATTTCATGCCGCACTAAGCCTTGTCCGGCTTATGGGCCAAAAGCCTAATCGGTGGCAGCCCTTTGGGCCAAACCGGCTGGCCCGATTGCGGCTAGGGATAAACCCTAGCCGGGCAAGCCGCAGGGGACCGAGGTCCCGTTCTCTCCTACCCGCAACAAGGGGCGCCGCCCCTTTTCTTTTCCTTCGCAGGAGGCGGCGCATCCGGACGTCGGGAGGCGCATGCGCGCTTGGCGGCTAAGGCGGCGAGCGGCCAAGCGGGTGCGTGAGCGGGGCTCGCGTCTCGGCGGGCGGCGCCGGCTCGTGGCGCGCAGCAAGCGGCGCGCGGGCTCGGCGGCGCTGCGTGCACCGCCGGGCGGGGGCTCGTGAGCGCACGCGGGTCGCGGCGGGTGGCCGGGCAGCACGCGAGCCCGCGGCCGGCGGCGCGCGGCCCCGTGGAGGCGCGCGAGTCCGCGAATGCGGCGGCCGAGAGCGGTGCGGCTCCGGGTGGAAGCCCGCGGCGGCCAGCTGGGCGAGGCCCGCGGCCGGCGCGCGGAGCCCCAAGGCGGCGCTAGGCCCGGGGCGACCGCGGCGTCCGCGTGCGGGCCCGGTGGAGGCCTTCGGCGGCGCAAGGGGATGCGCCCGGTGCGAGCTAAGCACGGGCCCGGGCACTCCGGGGCCCCGGTCGGGAGGGAGGCAGCGGCTCTTCCGGGTCGCAAGCGCTCGGGGGGGGTGACGCCATGCGGCAGCACGGTTGCGGCTCTTCGGGGCCGCGTCCCCTACCGATTCTGCCCCGGGTGGTATCCCGGGACTCGCCTCGTCGGTCGCGCGGGGCTGTTAAGGTCTCTCCACTGCGAGAACGGGCGGCGGAGTAACGGGGATAACGACAGCAAGCGTGGGGCTTGTTCATCCCCACGGCGGTGCTGGAACTCCCGCGACAAGCCGTGGCTCCTACGGCGATGAAGCGCATGGTGCGGATGGCTCGTCGGCGGAGACGACACCCATTGGTGCGTCAACCCGCAATACTTCAGGACTGCGGGTGTCGCGAGCTCGGAGGCATCACGGTGACCTGCTTCTAGAGGTCACTGCCGTGGCACTTCGGGGCCATTGGCTCTCACCGTCGCTCGGTCTTCAAGACCGGCACAGGTAAGCATCAATGGTGATGCCTTGTGCTAGCTTCCGGTAGCACTTGCATATGTGTATAGAAAAATAAAGCAAAAGAGCAGGTTAGTGCTATCTTCAGGTAGCACTTGGTACATAGTATTTAGTTATCGGGTATGATTTTCTACTGTCCATTGCTGCTGTTAGCAGCAAGCTGTTCTTGTGTTTGCACTTACCATAATGCATCAGTAGGTAGGATAGCATGGGCTGATTCTTACCTTGTAGCTCGGTAGAGGCTCGTGCTGATAACGTATTGTGAAACAACGGAATCAGCTAGGCAACCACATACTATTGATGCACACACACAGAGTACAATATTGATGGACACAGAATGTGGGGGAATAGCCGGCACTCTTTTCTTATTAATCTCAGCGTTACAAGCTTTACTCGATGAGCTCCCTTCTTCTCACCCATCGCTATCGGATGGGCTCCTATTTATACAGGGAGGAGGCCGGTAGCATCGACCGGATAGGGATGCCCCCGCTACTAACTACCTCATTAATTCGCCCATAAATGTCAGCAATTATTTCTCCCTCAAATCATAAATGTGCTGACAGTTTCATAACACCTCTTTTCTTTCATTTGACATTCAGACGTCATGATTGGTTCAAATTTGAACTGTGTTGTCCGAAAACACTAGAGGCAGAACAAGGCAGTGGCATTTTTTTTGTTCAGGTCAGAATCACCAAGCGTCCAAGCCCATCAACTTTCCAGCTTGGCGTGAACAACCAAAATCCTTTCAGAAGTGGGTAAAGTCCTGTTTTTTTGCACTTAGTTTAGCTGCGGAAATGCGGAATAAATCCTTAGAGCCGCGGTGTTGATCACGGGCAAGCCCGTCCCGTCGGCATGTTCTTCGGCGGACTCTGGCCGTGGTCGAGTTGAAGCACAGGAGGCAAGCGACAAGACGCGATGGCGGAAAACCGTTCGTTTTTCTGTCCGCGACGGTGGATTGCGACTCGTTCGTTAATATGACTGCCGTTAGCTGATTCCGGCACGTCCGTTCTTGTGAACACGCGCATACGCTGCACGTACATACCGGAAGATATATTTCGTGGCACCAGTCTTTTACCAGGCCCGATTGGACAGCTAGAGAGGCCTCGTGGCTGTCTCTGGCTGTTTCTTGAACCGTTGTTTTCAGCATGGCCGCGATGCACGGAGCTAGTAGTACAAGGCTACGCCCGCACGCACCGGGCACCCCCGTCGCCGTCGCGTCTGCCGGCGAGACAAGCGGCCAATTCTTCGCGACATTTCCGGTTGGTCTAGTATAAATCCCGTGACTGGTGGCGCTGCTCGAGTGTCTCCCCGTGGACGAGGAATTCCACGGGATGGTCGCCTAGCCTGGTGCCGAACCTTCCGTCGAGCTGGAGCCATAAGGCATCAGCACATGTATCCACCGTAGAAATTCCACAACTTCACGCGTACTCAAACTGATCACCTACGTGCGTGCTTTGAAATGGACCGAGTTCATAATTGGACACACGTAACTTGACCACGACACATTAACCGATGTGCGGAAGTGTATGCGCCTTAGCTCGGAGGTCCCAGTCAACAATGCCATGCCGGGCATGAAATCCATTTAATTTCCCTCCCCTGGAAGTCTAGAACACGGAGAGAGAGTCCACTTGGCCTCTTCACATTTCGTTTCGTTCACTTAACCCTCTGGACTCACAAAATCGGTACATCGTTCACCGCTCGGCTTTTTTTAGATAAAGAGAATCTATCTCATCAAGCAAATGAAAGGTTCTCGGCCCCTATATGAAAAATGTATATAACCGTAATTTATTCTTCATACCAACTTAGCAAGAACGCAATCAAAAAAGAGATGTTGAATTGCTTCATGGTTATTACAAAAACATCATTTCTCACTTCCCTACCAATTCTTTTTAACCAAGTTATCTTTGGTTAGTGCAAACCCTCTATAAAGAAACCAGAGGAAGATCTTTATTTTTAAAAGTATTTTAATTTTCCACAAGTATCTATTATATGGCACAATATGTGTGTTTAGCAATGTCACGTACATTGAGTGAATCGAAAATTTACCACTAGATTTTGAGGGACCACTTAAACATGTCTGGTTAATCATTTAAATGTACCTCTATAATGCTTAATAATAATCTATGCCATGATCTCAAGTTTTGGTCTACTAAGGATCTTCGAAAGGACATGTTTAATGGCAATGTACTCATTATATTAGCTATTGTGTATAAAGGTTAGGATATTGTTCTCAAAGTAGTGTTCTGTCCCACCGTACGACAATATTTACCCTTCCAGCAACAATTTTTCTTTTATAATTTTTCAATCTGCATTACTTATTCTTTTATGGTGCATTGGTGCCCCTAGATAACGAAAAGGATATTGACCAATCCCACGACTAAAAAGTTATGTATATTGACACTCATACTCCCTTGCATCGCCATAACAAAATGGTTCACTTTTATGAAAATTTTATTTTAAGTCTAGAGAGTTGCTCAAAAGCACATAAAATTAATTTCATATTTTTGGCCTGCTCAAGGTCGTATTCCATAAATATTATAGTATCATTTGCGTATTGTAAAGTAGAATGGCCTCCATCTACTAGGTGAGGAACTAGTCCTCATATTTGTTCAACCTCTTTAGCTCTAGAAATGAAAATTGTGAGCAAATCTGGTACTAAATTAAAGAGCTGGGGAGAAAATGGATCACCCTGGCATAGACCTTTCTTTGTTTGAAATAATGACCTATATCATCAATTTGCCGTTACGCTAAAACTCTCTTTACTTACAAATTGATTCATCTTAAAGTTTATTGTAGGAAGGACCAATTCACTTTGTCATATGCCATTCATTTTCTTTCTATGAAGTTCATGTATAGCTTCATGTAAGATTATCACTCCTTCCATTATATTTTTTCAAGGCATAAATGTAGTTTGAGAGGGACTAATTAGTTCTTCTGCAATTCCTATAATCCTATTTACTGCTACCTTTGTAAATATTTTGAAACTAACATTCAGTAACAAGTAAGATGAAATTGCTTTATATTTGTTGCCTCTTTCTGGTTTGTTCACCACTCAGCTATGTATTTACCATAAATTTGTGATGTGACTCAATTTTAGACGGACTCAAATGGCATTGCACCTCCATCTTACACATCAACACTAGTGAATTACCACTCTGTACTATGAAAGCATAGCCAAAGCAGTAGGTTAAAAGATAAATTGAACAAGAGATAAACAAAACTGTTCAAAACTCTATGAAACAACAACTCAGTGGTATCGATGAAGATGGTAGGAGTGGCGGCGGTTGGGGTCCTCTGAATTTGAGTTGTAAATCCAGACAAGCTACAATACATGGAATTTGTTCATAGTCAAAACTGTTGGATCTAAAACAATTGGTGCAGATCACAAGCTACAGAACAATACACAAATGGTGGCACAGTAATTCAGTGTACGATTCCTATAGTTCTTGCTACAGTACTAATTCAGAGACCTGTTTGTTATCTCACGTTTTACCGTAGAGGGTGCTACAATCCTCTGAATTTTTAACTCCACTGCAGAGGACCCCCTCCCGGGTGCCGGTAGCCTAGCCTAAGTACGGACCTTGTTGGCGTCAATGTGAAGCAACTTGACAAAACTAACTATGGGTGTGTTCGTTTCCTGGGGTCTAAACATTAGAGCTGTCACATCAAAAAGAATCTTATTATTTAAGAGTATTAAATAAAGTTTAATTATAAAACAAATTACAGACCCCTAGACTAATTTACGAGACGAATCTAATGAGGTTAATTAAGTCGTGATTAGAAGACGGTTACTGTAGCATCACTTTAGCAAAATATAGATTAATTAAGCTCATTAGATTCATCTCGAAAATTAGCACCAATCTGTCAATAGGGTTTTGTCATTAAATTGATTGAAATATTCATAAATAATAAGATTCTCTTTGATGTGACAGATGCTAAATTTTAGAGGAGGAAACGAATACACCCTATATTGCTTTGCCCTAACTCTCAACTATGATGGACGACAAGCGAAAGGATGTCTGCATTTATTACAAACACCGGAAGACATCTCGAATTGTGAGCCCACGTCACAAATATGGGGCAAATATACTTCTAGCTCAAAGGTAAATCGTGGATTACTATACAAAACCTAAGTAGTTAAGTAAACCAAGTAAAAGAATATAGACTTCTTCCTATTTCTTACTTGCAAGGAACCCATAAAATTTATTTGTCTTTATGACGAATTGACGATCATGAGAATATGTAGGTCTTTCAGTGTGCTATGCCAGTCCACAGAGCGCGTATCCCTTTTCTCCCCAGGAACCGTATCAGTCTGGGCGCGCACTTGTGGTACAGCGCAACGTACGAGGAAAATGCTGCGCGGTCCTGTGCGGTACACGTAGGTACCTTCCACGGACCGCGTCACACGCACGTCTTGACTTTGACGGGAAGTGATGCGCGCGCGCCTCTTTTTCCACGGGAGGCGATCGGCTCTGGACCTTCCTTCCTTTTTTTCACTTTCATTCAGCGTCTTTAGGACTTTTTAACCTCCCCTCCCGCCCTTTTGTGAAGAAAGCGAGGGTAATGAGTGCGGTTAATCGCGCAGCACTCACACGGACATGACGTGTTCGGCAGCAAGCCACAAAGGCGGCCGAGTACGAAGCAGTGTTGCTTCGTCCTGTCGGGCATTGCCACGGCGCGACACGACCGGCAGCGCTTCCTGTTGGTGGAGTCGGGCCAGCATGCAACGGCTGTTGTGTTGCCGTGCGCGTCACATCACACGAAGGCCACGCGCGCGCGCGCGCCACCAGAGAAAAAGCCGTGTGCGAAGCGGTCACGCGGAAACTCTGGCGCCGCCGACCACCCGCCGAACCGCCTCACGCTGTGCGCGTTCCCACGCCACGCCACGCCGCCCAAACGCGTCATCTAGTGCCGTGCCGAGGACGCGCGCGCACGCACGGAGACGGAAACAGGGAAGGATCCTTTCACCTCGCGGGACGCAACGCGGGGAGAGGGAGGAAACCCGCGACCGCGACCGCCAAACCGTCGGGCGCAGCCTGCCTGCCGCATGCCGCGACCTCTATATAAACCCCGGCACCACTCCATCCCACCGCATCACACCACGAACGCAGAGTTCTCCACAGGCAAAAAGCAGAGGACCCACTTGCCTCGACCGCCACAGTTCCTCGAGCAGAAGGAAAACCAGCAGTGCCCGATGGCTCCCCGCGCCGCCGCCGTGACGCTCGCCGCAGCGCTGGCCGTCCTCCTCCTCGCCACCGCCGCGTCGGCGCAGGACGTCACGGCGCCGTCGTCGGCGCCCGCGCCCGCGCCGGACACCGGGGCGGCGCCCGGCCCGGCTTCCGCGGCGCTGGCCGTGGCCTGCTCCGCGCTGCTCTCCCTGCTCGCCGCGTCCCTGGCGCACTAGACTAGACCTTCTTCGTCAGGGCATGGGTTTATGGTGATGAATAGGTATATGCGTAGGCTCCTGTGTGCTCACAGATGCTAGTTTGACGAGTGCTGCTCTGCTGATCCAGTCGTGACATTCTTTTTGTACCATATATACACACTGCTATAGTACTATGTGCCTTTATATATATGTATATGTGTTTATGTACGAATAAATAAAGCTGGAGGATCCTGTCCTCCTCTTGTCGTATTATTAAAAAGAAAACAGAGAGATCCTCCGTTCATGTATCCTTGCATCCAGCTCTGAAAACCGATCTTTCTACCGCTTCTGATGTTGCCTATAAGCAGAAATCTCTCTTCAGTTTCCTGTAACGCCAAAGATGGATTCTGCAGTTTTCAAATTAACTCGTGGGGCTCACTTTACTTCGAAGAATGTTCATTGAGTAGATTTCACAAAACTACATGTTTTATAACAAAACTATGGGTTTCAGAAAAATGTATCGTAAAACTACATATTTAGGGCCTCTTTGTATCACAAAAACTACAAATCTAATAAAATGTATCATAAAACTGCACATTTAACAAGTTAATTTATCACTAAACTGGTTTTAACTTTGTAAAATCTGCAGTTTTGCAATTCACATAGACACTAAATTAGTAGTTTTGTGATAACAAATGTTAAATCTATGGTTTTGTAGTACAAGAATGCACTTAATCTTTAGTTTTGTCATACACTTGTTTAATTTTGTAGTTTTATGATAGTTTTGTCACAAAACCTTTAGTTCCGTTAAATTTACCCATGTTTATGTTTATATACAACACGGTTGGACGAAACCTTGCAACCTGTCACACTTCGACCATCACTCGCTTTTTTCCTTTCTTTCCATGACTTGTTTCCGTGTAAGTCATCGGTTCGTCCTTTTTCATGCGTCTGTTCCTTCTATTTGTTTCCCCCCTTTCTCAAGTTTATACTCTTGATTAGGGATATGCATTAGGCCCTGTTCGTTTCCCTCCTTCTAAAATTTAGCACTGTCACATAAAAAAGAATCTTATTATTTATGAATATTTCGATCAATTTAATGTCAAAACCCTCTAATGCGCTTAATTAATCTATGTTTTGTTAAAGTGATGCTACAGTAACCGTCTTCTAATCACGACTTAATTAACCTCATTAGACTCGTCTCGTGAATTAGTCTAAGGGCCTGTAATTTATTTTATAATTAAACTTTATTTAGTACTTCATAAATATTAAGATTCTTTTTGATGTAACAGCTATAAAGTTTAGACCCAGGAAACAAACACACCCGCTCATGCCCGTAGGTATCAATCATTTGAGTGACGACGGTTAAGACATTCAGTCAAACCGACTTCAATGTGCATGCTATTCATGTCAACTTTGGTGATATTTTATCAATGAAAAATGAAAAAGCAACAATAAACAGGCTAATCACGCGTGCCACAAGAATCGATCTGAACAACCTTATCATGACAATGCAGTGGAAACTTTAGGAATGTTTCGTTGATAACCAAATGTTTCAACACATTTGCTCACCACACTTCCGGTAAAATACGGTCAAGATTCGAGTCCATGACATGTGAGGATCACACTTTTGTTCACCACACTTTCCCAATCTCTCGTTAATGTACTGCAACAAGAACACTGGCTCGGTTTTCAAAAATTCTGCAGTGATTTTGACTCGTGGGCTTCATTTGGAGCTAACTTTGGCGATATTTTGGTTTTCCTATACAAAACTATACAGGTACAGACCAGCATATTTGCCACAAGAATCGATTTTGACAGCCTTGAGGGCCTGGTATGACACCAAATTTACATCACAGTACGCATAGCATCACAGCCAATGGTCAATCCATCAGCATGGACACTATGGAGCAATGCAATGAGGTGAATCCCACAAGCACGTCGCCAAGAATTTATTTGGTCCAGTAAGCCATCCGATGTGGATTACTGATTTGTCATTATATCTCCCCCTTTTGACGTACATTAATAAGTTATAACAGCCATATGACCACAGTTGACCCGTCAGTGTGAGACCCTTCCGACTAAACAGCAAAAGGAGTTTTGAGGGAAGGGGAGTATTTTACAGAACCTTTTGAGCGATAGCCAAGTAAATGTTATACTGCATGACTCGCATCCCATATGGACAGCTAAATTTGACAAAGTTTTTTAGTTTTATAAGTTTTGTTTGGACATCCAATTCAACCACAATTATGATGGACATCTCCAACATCCTCAGGTCAAAGATGCTTCCTTAGGGTCATCTGGGTGTCTTGCAGGTCCTCGCAGCACTCCAAAATTTCTGCATTCAAGTGCATGTCAATGTCAGGCATGTGGCTGAGATAAAGAAGATTATGGCTATGAATTTATGCAGCACACTAGAAAAATGGCAAAACTAGCAAATGATCATTGCCTTTGTTCAATTGGAGACAATGCAACCACCTAACGGAGACAAAATTGCAGTTTCCGAAGATGCCTCAAGGTAATGTGCTCTCTTCAGAATTTGCAAATAACTGGTGGAAACAATAATATCCCAGAATGCCTGGTTGAAAATGTTCCAGCTCACTTTGTCAAATAATGAAGTGGACGATATTGTAAGAGTGAAACATTTTAGAGGAAAAAAGAGAAGGAAGAAAGAACGATACAAAATTATGCACATAAGAATGAATATATCCCAGTCATAGTAATAAATTTTTAGACGCTTGCACTATATACATACAAATTGTTAATTTGGAATTGATCGGTAATGACACAGAAAGACAGAATTGCATGTAAACTTCATAAAGCATCAAAGGGATATCATTTCCAAATGAGTTTGTATGATTGTGCAAGTTATTTGGCCAGAACTAGAATCATAATGTGACCTGTGTACCCAAAAGTAGATCTTACATTTGACATATATACAGCTGCTGTTCCCTAAAGGTGCAACCGGCCGAGGAAGTCCGATAGTCTGGAAGGGAGATATGAAATTAAGAGAAGGAAAGTGCAGCGGAAAAGACAAGAGTTGCATAGATGCTGCTGGCAACATGTACATGTACCTAATATTTTTGGCAATTACTGTACTTCCATCATCAGCATCAAGATGACGCAGTACCACCTCTTCCATGCGTCCATCTCTGTAAATATGCTGCAAGATGGCCACAGGAGTAAATTAAATATTAAATGTATGACAGGACATCAAAATAACAGTTCACACCAAATTAGCAAGGAGAGCTCATATAGGGGAATAAAATAGATACCAAGTTTCGTATCACTCAAAATATGCCTAACGGTAATTAAAATCCATCAAATGGATCATTGATATACAATAAATGGTTATGTCGTCTGGGCCCACCATGATCTGGGGTGATCAAAAAGTACAGTATAGTAGCACATAAATAACAAGGAGAAACAACAGAAGGAGCAGCTGTAGCTCCAGACAATGCATTAGTTGGATCTGGCAACCTTGAACAAGACATGCAATGCAAGACCAAACCAATAGCAACTCAATGGCTCCAAACTGATTCCATCTGATTCATTAAAGCTAAACCTACTTAGTGCAACATTCAAATTGAATTCATCAATCAAGACAAAATTGCATTCAAGGAGTTTCCAGCAGAGCAACTAAACAAGTATAAGAAGTCCCCAGCCAGTTCCCAGATACAATTTATCTTTTACTAGACCAGATACCAGAGATAGCAAACAAGGAACTTGTCTGAACCAGGTTCAAACTCTACATAGCCAATGATTTTTTATTGACAGACCCTAACAGTAAATCAGCTGCTTACAATTCATATTGTTTGCAAGTAAAATTTTTACCCTGTAGAAACAGCTTGTACCGAAGGGGCAAGAGCCAGTTCCGAAATCAAAGTACTTGCAATCAATTGACCTGCAACAGTATATATTACAGATTAAACATTAAGAAATTCATGAAAATATAAAGTAAGAAACTGTATTCATCTTAAATTTTGCTTTTCATCTATATTGCTGCTACGATTGGATCGATGAAGTAACAATAAAGAATATGATAAACCATGAAAATCTGAAATATTTGTATACATTCTGGCTCCGATTTAGAAATTAACACAGAATACTAAGGGACATAGTATGCAAAGCAACTAAAGATGGAAACATAAATCTTACTTGAGCTTGGATTTGTAGCTTTCAATGATCTCCTGTTTTTCTTCTTTTGAGAAGTACCAAAGAACACTTGGGATGACATAGTATGAAAGTTTGCGACATATTGGACATGCCCGCAGTGCTGAGTTCACATCCATGCCAGATGACGGAGAATTGTTGCGCCAATTTCTGATGCATGCAATACAGAAAGGATGGTCACATTCAGACAACAACCCAAACTTCCTTTCAGCAGCAGTAGGCTTAGAGAGAACACGGTCCAAGCAAACACAGCATTCTATCTCTTGGCTGCGTTTCAAAGTTTCAAGGCGTTTGTGGTTTTTCTCACATAACTTAATGTGCTCCTCCCTCTCATCAGGACGATAAGGATGCAAACACATTTTTCCACAGGTTGTGCACAAGTCCCCATGCATTTGTGGGCAACTTTCCCCATAAGGACAGTTACCAGCAGCAGCAAAAGAGCAAATAGGCAGGTCAGCAGGCTTCATTGGTGTCTGGTTCTGCACAGTTGGACTCAGCGACCAGTCAATTCCATCCTCAGGAACAGTAGCTTGCTGAAAATCACTGCACCATGCAGGTTTACTTGCAGCATGTGCCAGCATAGATGTCTGTGTTGTTTCATTGTTTGAATCCTTTTGTTGTCCCATAGGAGGATGACTGGAACCTAAAATTTGAAGTGTACGATGCAACAGGTCTTGCAGTACTTGATGATGGAGGTGGCGGCAACACTCTTGGGTTACGAGAAGCTTTTACATGGTCATATCTGCAACGGCTCCCGTATGAGCATGCACCTTTTTGGTAAAATGTGCAAACCTGAGAAGAAATATAAAATATATCTGAGAAATATTAGAGGATATGCACTGCAACCACCAATATGGGATTAAACTACAGCTAATTTAGTGATGTATTACATTGTTTGGTTGATCACTCCAGTCATGGGAGAACTCACAGTACTCTCCTTTCAAGCAAGCTCCATGCATGTAGAACTTGCAAAGAACCCTGACAGATTGTGACATAACAAAAGACACAAAAGTAGACTGTAAAATCTATTGGTTTCATCTATGGTAGAAAAAAACTAAACTGAGACAAATAATTCATAGACACATTTGCTTCTCATCAAACAAGAAAAATGTGAATTTGAGGAAGGATTGCTTCTAAGACGTGTTTTGAAACATCGTCCTTCTATATAATTTTGACCTTTATAAGGATAGCAGGAATAAGTTTCTATTTTGCCAGGTGAAAAGAAAGTTGAATGCTATTAAACACATTAGACAAACTTTCAATACATGGACCACAAGGAGATTAGCATCACAGTAATTGATGCCCTACCAACAAAAACACATTTAATTATGGTTCCAAAAGAGTTTTATTTTAGGTTTCATATGGTTTTTTGCTTACTACACTGAAAAATAGTATGCATATTTCATTTCGTTTGGGCAAGCCATGGATTACTTCATAAACAATTCGTACAATTCATATGTCATAGTCATAAAGTACTTTGTGAATGAATATGAATGCAATTATATGGATTTTGGGTTACAAAAAGAGCAATTATTGGTGAAAGGCTTTTCCTGATGGATATGTACTACTGTCAACAAAATTTTATAAACCACTATTTCATCAGACATATCATTAGTTTCTCTGTGATTCAGCTTAAAATACACCATTGAAACAAAAACATTTTAGCCGCCCATCCAGTGACTGTTCTGCATGGAAAGTAGCAACTATCGAACCAAACAAAAAACATCCGCCACAACTAAACTAAAATCAACCGGGAATATTTGATCTCGCAGAACTTCTATAGAACAAATTTAAAACTGTAGATTGTTGGACTATTTGATATTACATTTTCTAACTGAATAATACAAAACAGCATGCACTAGACCAAGAATCAACATCATCCCACTCCTCTACAGAGTAAAACTGCAAAGCAGAGCATCAGGATAATAATCCACTCATCTTCCCTACCAATTAAAGTAGCATGTTGCATGATAGCAAATGGAAGAACAACCAAGCAGACACAACGATTCAACGAAAACATCAACCCTGATTCCAGCTTTAACACAGCTCAGGAGGCTCCAAAGTGTAAAATTCACCACTAAAACGTATCCCATTTAGCCACCCGCCTCTCCGCCGCCCAGAAGCCACGAAACATGAAGCGCCACAGCTCGAAGCAGGCTTCCCCCGTTAACTGGCCGGTGAGTCCAATTCTCCGAAGCATAAAGGAATCGTCTCAGCGCGACCAACAACCCTAGCGCCCAAACAAAGCTCAATCCCAGCACTCGCTAGTGCCGTCATCGGCAATCCAACGCAACTTAATCGCCCAAGCAAAAATCGATCCATCCAACTCACCCCAATCGCAGCATAGCGAATTACCTCTTGGTCGACATGGCCGAGCCGTGCCGCGGCGAACTGAACGACAGGGGCTGGCCGTGGCGCTCGAGGGCCGAGAAGAGCAGAAGCGACCCGGGAGCGGGGATCGAACCCTCCGCCGCCGCGTCGCCGGGGGCTAGGTCTTGCTTGGCGGTGGCGCGCTTCCCCTCCCTGGCCTCCTCGCTCGCGACGCCTCGCTTTTTGGGGGAGTTTGGCTTCTGCGGGGGTACCGTATCCGGGAAAGATTCCTAAAAACAGGACGTGCGAAACGACACTTTTACCCCCGACAGATTTGTTGGAATGGGCACGGGAGTAATTTGACCCAGGTACGGTGGACTGCTGTTGACTGGGTGCATCACTCAGGGTCCCAGGTTGTAGGCGATGTTTTCGCATGCATTTTTCGTGTCCCAAAATATAAATATTTGTTTAATTTTTTACATATTTAATTTGTACTTTATTTAAAAATTCTGTGCAATTATATAAATATAAAAATAAATTATATTCTAAAAATATTTAATAACAAAAAGGTTACAATAAAATGAATATTATTTTTATTAACTTTTAACAATACGAATGGTAAAATATTATATTCAAAAATCAATAAATATTTATGCAATGAGAGAGAGTAGATTTGTATTAGAGTGACCCGTGAGTTTGTGAGCCCTTGACAAAAAACAGATGCATGATTGTAGATTCTTGTCCTATCATCTCCTGAATCCTAATGTGGCCGAGAAAGCAGAAATATATTTTCTGAAGCCTCACAGATTTAGGAGCAAAAGAGGAAATAGAGGCTGCAACAAAGAAAGCAACACAATGCATATGCTAAAAGTCGTAATAGTAGGCCATAAATCTTGAAAAATGATGAAAGGAGGATCAACTTTTGGCTCCAACTAAGGTCATGTAATCTCCAACGTGGCTAGAAAGCGGAAAAGAAATACTTGACTCAGATTATTATGATGAGTACAATTCACAAGATTGTCACATTGTCTCGAGAAACCAAACCGTGTATTTGTGTTTCTCCCTTCATCTCGATATTGTTGACATTATAGTAATTTTTCCTGAAGCTTGTTTTTCTACTTTTTTATTCCTCTATTCACCTTGTGGCTTTTTTTTTATTGGCACCTTGTGGTTTCGTATCAGTAGCTCGTGACCACAAGGCATCCACACGACGCATGACGGATCTGATTAATCGCTAGTCAGTCACTTTGGTTGTGAAGGTAGATAGCGTGGGGAAGCGTTTATGTCATATAAAATGAAAAATTTGTGCAAATGTAGAACATCAATTGATACGGGGCAGAGAGAATAGATAAAATTGATATATGGCCCCGTTCGTTTCCTGCCCTCTAAAATTTAGCGTTGTCACATCAAAGAGAATATTACTATTTCTGAATATTTCGATCAATTTAATGACAAAACCCTATTGACAGATTGGTGCTAATTTTCGAGATGAATATAATGAGCTTAATTAATTTATGTTTTGCTAAAGTGATGCTACAGTAACCGTCTTCTAATGACTTAATTAACCTCATTAGATTCGTCTCGTAAATTAGTCTAGGGGCCTATAATTTATTTTATAATGAAACTTTATTTAGTACTCCTAAATAGTAAGATTCTTTTTGATGTGACAGCTATAAAGTTTAGACTCCAGGAAACGAACACACTCAAAAGTTTGTTCGTTGAAATCACTTTTCTTAATGTTTATGTTCTACCATTTGGTGTTTAGCACAAGTATATCAATCTATAACTTGCACATTACAATCATATACGAACTCTCTTCATTTGGCTATGTATCTGTTACAAACTTACAATGAAAGTGTAATATATATGAGAAATAATCTTAGCTTAACATGTTATCTTAATTTTGGTCAAGAAAAGGAGGCATTGTACTCACTCTCAAAGGCTAGACTCAAAGAAAAAAGGAGGAAAAAAAATACCAACACTGTTATTATTGATTGTAAGATATAATGCCATGCACTTGCCGACGACAGTAAAAAAGTCCAATCAAAATCGCTGTCTGATTGACCGTACATGTCAAAGCAGGACATTTCCATGAACTATCTTTTCACTAAAATCAAACTTGTCAGGATCAACATATATATTCCCTCTGTTTGCTGATATTTGACACGGTGGAACTATTTCCATGTCAATCAACGTCATACATTAGCTAATGGAGAGTACAAACACTATCCAATCCCTATATCAGCTGTACAATCTAATGTAGAATACAATATACCGAGAATCAACAAAAGCTGAATTCCTCCTTCTGTACCATCAATTGGAGCAACCCATAAGAAAAGCAAGGTTTACTTCCTGTCTTTGAGAAGTAATCCATCTACGAAGCGGACCCTTTTGTTTGCTCAATTTCCAATGCTTGTTCTGCAACCATGATACATGAATCTGTCTCCAAACTTGAAGCCTCCCTGTTTCCCGTTAGGGAAGGCGCTCTCGGTAAAGATAGAGCATCAGGGCTGCATTGTATATCAGGTTGGATCCCCACTTGATCGATTTCATGAAGTGCAGGTGAGAGATACTTGGCAACCGTGATAAACAGAGCAGATCCGTCATCTAACTCAGTCACACTCTGCATAATTACTCATAACTGTCAGCATACCATTTTCAAGCATTTTACATGTAAAGAATAGCACAAATGCACAGTGGAACAGGAATTGCCTGAATTTTTCCTTTGCCAAAGGTTCTGTGGCCGACCAGAATAGCACGTCCATTGTCATGTAATGCACCTGCCAGGATTTCACTTGCACTGGCGCTCTCCTCGTTTACCTATGTTTATTCACATAAATACAAAGCAGAAATCAAGTAAATTAAGCAAAGATTTCTATCTAGCTAAATAAATGAAAGTAGACAGTGATATTTATGCATGACACTACTAAACAAAGCATATGACGATGTAACTTGTTTCATCGCAGAAAAATGATGTGGAATGTAAACTATAATATATAAAAAAAACAATATCCAATCTATTAGAAATTAGGTTATTCTTTTCATTAAGAAGAATCTTGAAAGCGCAAAACCACTAAAGTTGTATGCCAACTTGAACTAGTTGACAACCAAGTTTGAAGTTTCTAGAACAATAGTGACAAATTGACTCCAGGTCCAGGTTCTGTAATCAGTTAGAAAATCCACATCACGATTTAAGAAAAATGTAATATGAGCGGTACCACAGAGGTTTAATTAACCAAATAAACGATTAGCATGGCAGTATAGTTATTTCACCATCAAATTTTGTATCCATACATAATGCAAAATAAACATAGTAAAGCACAGGATAGAATAACTCACAAGAACAACAAGAGGATCATGCGTCAAAGAATGGCCTTGGGTCATGTTTATCGGTAGTACATCTCCGTTGCGGTCAACAGTGTTGACAAGAGTTTCATCTCCATCCAACCATATTTGAGCTACATCAAGACCAGCTTTCACTAAACCACCCTGTTCGAAATAGCAAAATAAATAAAAACATGGTATATCCATCGAACTTCTGAAGACTAATCATGAGTTAATGACAGAAGTACACTAACCGGATTGTTCCGCAGGTCAAGAATATACGATTGGACACCCTCGTCCTCCATCCTTTTTATGGCATTTTCCATTTCAGCAGCAGCAGTCTGGTTGAAAAGAAAGAACATTCCACGGTTGGTTTTAAAATAATAATAGACAAAACACTAAAGAACTACTTCAGTGTTAAGTATTAAAGATAAGCAGGAAAAACAAGCCCTTGAACTTTGAATCCTGAAGAGTCAATAATTTTTTCTGAAATTGGAAGAATCTATTCCTGTAAAATGCAATGTGACCACATACATTAGCATCTATTCACTAGAAACAAATTTCCTTTGTTATAGCATAGCTGGTGTATGGAAGCATCAAAATATTTACGTGCCCTTTATATAACAATTTCACCAGAGAATTTGTAAAAGAACCATTTCCTCACCCTAAGAAATGTATTTGTAATTAGTAACGACATACTAAGAAAAGTAATCAACTTTATAGAACTAAAGTTTTAGGTTGAAACAAAAAGAGAGAAAATATGAAAAGCAGTAGTATTTACCTGAGAAAAGGCAGCTAGTCTTACATACCCAGTTTTGCACTCTTGGCCATTATTGGACCTATGAGAAATGATTGTGGTTGATAGAGGTGAAAGGTTGATAACCTCACGAGGTATCTGGACCTGTTGAAAGAAAAGGTGGACTATATAAATTTTGAAATACCTCATGATATTCTTCAACGATTCTCTTTTGGCTAATGCTTATAGAAATTGAACATGAAAATGACCCACATTAGAAAGATCTAAAATCAAATTTTAATGTAATGTGGGCAATCAGTTAGGCATGTACCTCTTTTTGTCTAATTTTGCCACTCCTCTTGTTTTCAGTGCTCTGCCGATATGATTGAAAACATAAACAATAAGATCAGTCCAGATGATTTCAACAGCTTCACATCTATGTTAACAAGAGTATATAACTGGGAGTTCTGGGATACTGCAATATAACAGGAATCTAATATATCACAGTAGTAGATTTTTCAATGCTATAAGAAAAAAATCATTACTCGGTACCTAAAAGTTCTGTGGGGGTTCTCAAGTTGAAGCATGTCTCAAACCCGACAAATAATGTAAAGCTACGGGCAAAGTGAATAAAAGATGCTGAGGACAGGGAAATACATGTAGCAGTTTCACTTTCACTGTTGTACCAACACGACCTCTAAGTCTCTGAGCTGCAGCCTCTCCATCCAACCCAGAAACACTCTTCCCTTAAGAATCATACAATACCATCGTCAGTACCAATCCTCATGGACAATGGAATCTGAATTTAGGATAACTTGCTATACAACAATTGGGGGAAAAAATAGATAATGCATAATTAGCATATTCTCCACCTTAATTAGCTTTCAATTATAGCAGAATAAGAATCAACACATGCGAAAAAATTAATCTAGTTTAAACATAAATTTTACATGACACAATGGATTAGTACTAAGTTGCCCAAATCATTGCTCAAAGCAATTTTCTGCCAGCTTTGAGCTGCTCATTAAAAAAAGTGGGGGCGATCAAAGTATCTGAGTAGTATTAGCTAATTATCTGGCATCCCAACACTTCAATACTACCGTAAGGATTAAAGTGCGTTATTATTTAGCGTTGACCAAATATAATGCTGAAGTCAAATAAATATCACATGAAAATATAATCGATGACAAAACCTATGCATTTACACATGAATCTGGGTCTATGTGTTATGCCATCGTGCAATCAATAAAAGACCTTATAAGAATGTTAAAGAAAGTAAGATACCATCTATCTCCACTAGCTCATCGCCTTCTTGTATGCCTGCTCGATCAGCTGGGCCTCCCTCGATGCAGTCCATAACAAGCTGCAGCAGTCATGGGAGTTAGAAACAGTAGCATTCTTGTATGATGTCTTCTCACGGGAAAAAGTTAACTTACCAAGCGTCCAGAGTTTGGCTCCCTGTTTATGAACACCCCAATTCCCTGAACATTACCATCACTTCCAATCCTAAAACTCTGGTATTCCTGCATCTCAACAATCATGTAAAGGCTTGTCACAGCTAGCTCAGTCTAGACTTGTGCAGGTTTCCGACTAATAACAATCATCAAAGTCCCAAATCATGTGCACCTTTGGGGTGATGATCTTTGTAAATGGGTCTCCAAGTGTGGACAGCATTCCCCTGATCTTACTGTAGGCAGCATCCTCTGATTTGAGTGGAAACATCTCCACCATGGTTTGCTGCAGTTTCTGGTCCCAATCTGCAATATCGAGCAAAATCACTTAAAACTGGAAATATGTTTACTTTGATTTGGGCGACAGTTCTAGAGTTTTGCAGGAACTTTTGACCCCTGCATTTTTCAACCCTGTTAATGCAAACTCAATGCAACTATAACCACAGTACCGGCAGCTTCACTTCACTTATACCAAGTTATCACTTGAAAAAGAACAGCACCATTTCGTCACTTAAAATAAAAAATTGTTATACCTTGGTGGTTGAATGTGGGATCGACGAAGGTTTCGCGGATCAGGCCCCACGCCTCCACCAGAGTCCTCTGCACCCGGTTCACCTGCAAACAACCAAAGTAATCAGGTCACCAAAAGTTTCCTCTTTTCTTGGAACATGACATCAGTACTGGGATGCCTCGTGTCGGGGAATCTACCTCGCGCGCCTTGGACACGGGGAAGGCGACGGTGAGCGACTCGGCCCGCGCAGGCGCTGGCGGCAGCGGAGACACGTCTCCAGCGAACCCGGTCAGCGACACCACGGCGGCGGCGGCGAGCCCCGCCGCCGCCTGCCGCACGGACCGGCCGCAGTGCTCCGGCTCGGAAGCCCGGACCGCCGGCTGTTGCACTCGCCTCTCCGACCGTACCCGGAGCCTGGCTCTCCCCGCAAGAACAGCCGGCGGCGGCGGCGGCGGCCTGCGGACCCGGCGCGGAAGCTGGCGCGGGGCGGCGGCGAGGGAACAGTCCACCATTTCCATGGGCGCGGTGCGGGAAAACTGTGAACTACGGTCCTTGCGTGCACGCCGGATATAAGGGGTCCGCCGGACCGGAGACGTCCACGGCAATCTTTTGGGTGTGGCGGCCTCAGTCGCGGAGCTCGACCAGCTGGTGGACGGGAGGAGATCCGTGTGGGGGGATCTTCCCGCGCGTCCACGTCGCGGATTCAGGTTCTCACACGTATCTCGGTCCGGCGTTTGGGTGGTGCTGCGGCAGACAGATACTACCGGAGTATCCCGGTCTTTGTTTTCTTATGGAACATATGCTTCTTGTTCTGTCCATACACGCTCATCAGTCATCGCGGTCTTCCTGTATCTTATAAACTAGGGTGTCCTGGCGCGGTACGCCGCGCCCAAAAATAAAAACAGTCTGCAGTCATAGTTTTTTGTTCGTTCTAAATGTGTAAATAAACATTCTAAATGTAAATAAACAGATGCCAGCTATTTTTTTTTTTTGTAAATTTTCAAAGGATTCCTCATAGAAAGAAAAAGTTTATTTGGAATGAAACATCAGGAAAGATGGGGTACTTTTTTAAGAAAATGGTAATTCGATGACGTGGACACACCTAGTCCACATTTTGTATCTTCTTCTTCCTTTCACTCCGCCATTTTCTTGGCAGTAAAGAGCTCATCTGCTCATGCGGTTCTTTATTTCTTGGCAAATCTCCCACACTCTCCTCTGTCCCTCTCCCATGGAGCGGCAGCAGCAGGTCGTCCGGCACAGCCGCCATGGCTCAGCCAACCGTCGAGGAGAGAGCAGAGTGCACATGCCGTGCAACGCGGCACTGCGAGATGCAGCAGCCCCACCAACCTCGTTCTTGCGGTGCTGCGGCTCGGGGTGAGGAGGTGGCAAGTGCATGGCCAGGCACGCCGTCTCACGGCCACCCACGCTGCGCTCGCGCTCTAGGCGTGGCGGTATCAGCGTGGACGGGTCCGAGAGTAACCTCCCCGATGGGCTACGGGGCAACAACCGGGCGTGGGCCTGGCTCGAGGCCCTTCGCCTCCGCACGAGCTCGACCGGGCTCCCCCTTGACTGCTCGCATGACCATCACGTCGAGGTTGCCTGCTCACATGAGCTCAAACAGGCTCCCCTTGGCAGCTTGCACGACTATCACGCCGAGGTCGCCATCATCGGGGTCGGTGCAGGGCATCGAGGGGGCACCGGTGAGCGGCGACCGGCCTTCCCCTTGCCTGCTCACATGACCATCAGGTCGACCTCGCTAGGGTGCTGCAGGCGCAACCGGCGTGGAGGATCAAGGAGGTGCTGGCTACCGGCGAGATGATTCGGGAGCGGGCGATGGGATCAACCACAAGTCCGTAAAAAATCGCCACGGATGGGCCGTGGAAAACATACGGCTGAAAGAGCGCCACGCTACGGCATAGAAAAAGGCCACGATAGTAAAAACTGACGTGCCGACCGAGAGAATGTGGCCACGTACGCTAAAACGTCCTCCGTGTTGCTAGGCGTTGCTGCGTCTACTTTAGACTATTATTTACCATCCTAGTTTTAAACTAATATATCAAATCATTTATCCACATTCACTGAATGTTGTATAAATATGAATGTGAGAAAAAACTTTCAAAATGACAAGTAAATTGAGAGAAAAGAGTGCATAGCATAAAAAAATAAATAGGGAGATCAAAAGCTTTCTTTCTTGTTCGATATAGCTAAAGCTTTGAGATGTTGAGCTATTTGGCAACCTTACTTTTGAGTTTTGATTGATCATTATTTGTGTTGATTGATTATGAGTTATTATAGACACATTACAATGACATGTATAGTTTAGATATTTATAAATAATTATTTTTATATTTATAATTTCCATATTAACATGTACTACTACACATCATAACCACGGCATACTTCACGTAGCATTCATAAAATTTAAATTTTAAACTTTTTTATATTGAACCTTATATTTTAGCATTAATTCTAAACATCAGACAGATTAAAGAATAGATTAACAATTTAAGAGAAAATACATTTAAAATATGGACGGACATTTTTTTTCTTTCTCCTTCTACCCGCTCCATGTTTCAGCATCTGAGCTTTCTCAAATAGTGATCTATGTGTGGTGACATGTTGTACGTTGTCGGGCGAGCTACCGATAGCTAGGATGAGAATAGTTAGTTATGTGAAATAACAGAAAAACTGAGTTCAAAGCATCAAAAGCACGACTGCTGGCCTAGCTTGTAAAAGACATCCAACATTCAGAGATGCAATGTACAAAGCGTATGGCTCTTCTAGACTACAGCAGCTTGGCAGCTGCCGCGGGCTTCAGGAAGGCTTCTACAGAGGCCACGGCCGTCCCGATCAGAGCCATGTAGTAGAACTGTTCCACGGCACCAAAATCTTGGTACTGCAGTGGTGGTCAGTGTGACCGCGGGCCGCCAAAGATTGGCCTCATGAACCTGTCATCAAACTTCCTCCAGTAGATATGAACCGTGTGGACAGGCCTGTCTAGCAGCAAAGAGATGCTCCTCTTGGCTTGCTCCAGGACGATGCCGCTGCCGGACGCGTCGTCTTCCATCGAGAGAAACGGCAAGGTGAAGTCATCATCCTTTGGGGAGTTACTGCCTGTGCTCAGCGTCCTTGCCGCTCGTTGAGGCGGGATCATCGCACTTATAAGAGGCCTTGTCAGGAAACCAAACACCTGAAATCACAGGGGATGTTTCGTCGTCCTAAATAAGTTATGAACTTTCAGCTGATATGAAAATCAATGACAAGAAAATGTCAGATTCAATAGGATACGAACCAGAGTAGTGAAAAATACTACAACGATTGTAGAGGTGATGAGGGTTGCATGAACTGGATCCCATGTCACACCTGAAAACGTGAACTGTAATGATACAAGATTTACAAATCAAACGTTAGCTACACATCAGGTGCATAAAGTATTTTTTTCTTAAAAAAATGTAGAAGACAGGGAACACCTGATTATATGCTAGCGCAATCGAAACAGCGCCTCTCATGAGCCCCGCCCACCAGATGACAATCTTGACATTGCGAATTTCTTTTTCAGTCAAAACATAAGTTACTGAAGGAGTGAAAAACTGTTTATTAGGCACCTGATGCTTGAATGTGATTGGCGTTTTCTCAGAACTTCCACTCATCTTGTTTGACAAAAGGGATATAGGGAAAACAAATGCTGCCCGTCCCAACAACATCACCATTATGATGACACCAAAGATACTGATAGATGTCTTAAAGCTAGAAAAAAATTGCAAATTACTCTCTCATACATGTTCTAAGTTAATTTGTGATAAGAATAAATGACAGAACATGCTCTGTTGCTCACCTTGCCTCTGATGTCTTCCACTTGTCAATGTCAAGGGCATCCATACCAACATAAAGAAAGATGAATGTCTCAGCAATGAATGATAATGTTGCAAATATATGCCTGCAGTCGCAACCATCAATCAAAAGATTATTTTATGAAAATGAATTACCCAATGGCTTCAAATGCGAAAATCTTTTTTATAAGTGATATGTAATGTACTGTATTAGTTTTACCTTGTTGTGATTCTTGAGCTCTCTGTTACATTGTGCCATGCGTAATGGGACATCACAATGCCGCAAAAGAACACCGTCAAAATGCCGCTCAGCTCAAGCAACTGCATCAAGGGATATATGCCATGTCTTTAGGTGCACTGTGTGAAAATACATATCGAAATCAAACAGTTACATTTTGATAATCTTACCTCAGCCAGCATATACGATAAATAGGCCATGAGAGCCATCAAGGCTACTTCTCGATCAGTTGAATGCCTCCAAAACAGGGGGAAATTTTTCAAAAGGGAAAGTGGATGATGAACGCAAACTGAAGCAGTACCTGATACCACTGTTACTCACCTACCAAAGTACATAGCTTTGAGAACATAAGCAGTGCATAAGCCCATCTGATACAATTTTAATAAAAAATGTAAGGGTGTCAAATGTAATGGTGGATCTTGATTTTGAGAAAAAAGAAGTAATTAATAGACACATTATGCAAAAAAAAAGAGAAACAAAAGGAGACAGTCCTTACTGAAATTCCAAGGATAGTGCTAGTCGCGAAAAGATATAGAAAATCAGAGATCACTTTTAGCACCACCCCACCTTTCAGCCGACTGATATCCAGGTTCTTTATAGCATTGAAAAGAACAACTGACGTTGCATCGTTAACGACTCCTTCCCCGAACACCAAGCTGTACAACCTAGGCGTCTCATCTTGGTTTATGACCTGAGTTTCAGTTTGATAGATTCAACAGTTGCAGCCAAAACAGATAGTTTTTTTTTTTGATAGAGTAGGGTCTTTCTTTGGACCTTGGGTCCCTTTTTTTCCATGTAATTTGTAATCCAAAACAGATACTTATTATATGTGGAGCGTAAGTGCCCAACAAACCTGCAGTGTGCAGACAGTGTCTGTTGAAGAAAATATAGCTCCCAAGGCTGCCATGCATGGTGGATCAGAACGAATTCAAACGGAATAAAAATACAAGGGACATTTAATAAAATCAGATATAGAAAGGCTAACCAAGATAATCCACTGCTTCGAGTTTTCCATAGCCGACTTTCGGGAAGAGCCAGTAGCAGCCTGTTGCAAGTAGTATATATGTCATAACTCATAAGGCATAACATACCGTAGCTGGGCAGTGTAATCAATGAACTTCTCGAAACATGCCATGATCTGGACAGTAATGTGCACCATATAGAATGAGCAAGTGCAAAAAGCTACCTGCTGAAACAATTGCGACCGAAATGAAAACACCGAACACACCAAATGACATTATGGTCATGAAATTGTGGAAGAATTGCTTCTTCTTGACCTGGAACCTGCATACAAACAATAGCCATGACCAGAAGTCCAGAACGGAGAACTGATTGGAACTCTCCAACAGACCGTTTATATTTTACATTGCTGACGAGGAAAATGCAGGCGTACCCTGCATTGAAGATTATTGGTGGCAGGACGTAGATGAAGAAGAGCTGCTCATCGAACCTCACGATGTGTGAGTTCCTCCCTTTGTTCACAAGAAAAATGATCGCTCCAATGACGCATCCCTTCAGAAATAGTTCAGATGGTGGTAACGGTCAGTTGCTATAAACCATTGGTAACAGCCAGTTCAGAAATAGTTTAGATTCGCACGATGATGAGCGCGGTGATGCTCTCGTTGACCCATTTGTTCTCCTCCAGGAGGTGGCCGGCGACGAGGCACAGGCAGAGCACCGTCGTGAACACGCAGATGGACACCACGGTGGCGCTGCTCCCTCCCGTCCCCGCCGCTGCCACCACCACCGCCTCCCACAAAGATGCCATGGTCCCTCTCTGTCTCTCGCATGTTCTCTGGTTCCTTGCTCTCTGCTTTTGCCGCCGCCGTGCGTGATGGAAGATCTTGGCGCGTAGCCGGGCCTTGGGACTGCGGGTGGACGTCACGGCGGCACGCGTGGAGGTCCTTGCCTGCGTGGTGTGCTGACCGAGGTGCCACGTGTGCGAGAGCATCGCGTTGCTGCCGACGTGGTGCATTTATGGGGCTGGTTAATCGTCGAAGGTGGTCCCATTCTTGCTTTTAATTTCAAAGTGTATAAACTGCTGCAACGGAAAAGCCAAATACATGTATCACGACCAAAATTGGAGGAAATCGGAGTTGTGGTGAAGAGCAGGATTTCTTACTGTAATCCCGAGGGACATTGTCTGGTGATACAGTTGCAAGATTACTCTGTTAAGTTACGGGCGGATTATGCGGATTATGGCACGTATATCTAGACGAAAAGTAAAAGTAGAAGAATAAAGGAAACAAGATTCTTTATTCAATGAATCTGATATATTTACAAAGAGGAGTCTTCTTTATAAGCGAGAAATCCTACGTGTGTTGAATCCAGATTCGATAAAAGTTCATATGGACCAATAATGTTTCTTCTAGAAGATGAGTCTGATCCGATAGATGTTTTATAAAACTCACCCTTGGGCTCTTTATCGTGATAAACATGTCACAATAAAAACTCCTCAAAATCGAGTGAAAAAATTGGATAAAATAACACCTATTATCACAACTAGCATTGCACACCATTGTCTCATCAAAAACCTTAATGAGAAAACTTTGTATGAAAAAATCATAAGAGAAAAAGAGTACAAAGCTATAATCTTCGTGATTAATGCCTACTACCAACACCTTTCCTACACTTTTCAAGAGTACAATTTGGTAATGTCTTTGTGAACATATCTGCGAGATTGTCACAAGATCGGACATGTGTCACCATAATTTCTTCCTTCTTGTGCAATTCATGCGTGCGGAAGAATTTATGTAACATATGTTTTATCCTGTTTGACTTTATATATCTCGATTGTATTTGTGTAATACAAGCTTTATTATCTTCATAGATAATTGTAGGGAATGAAGTATATGCCACTCCACAAGTATCCAATATGTGGTTTAACATTCTTCCGAGCCATGTATATTCCTTGACGGCTTCAAATAATGCGATGATCTTTGAGTAGTTGTCGATATAGCAACAATCGTTGATTTGTTGACTTCCATGAAATTGCAGTTCCACTGAATAGAAACACACACATATAGTCTAAGAAACTAATTTATGTGGATCAGATAAGTAGCTAGCAACGAGTATACCCAACAAGTGTCCAGTTTGCATTCTTCTTAAAAAATAACTCGGGATCTTCAATCCCTCTCAAATAGCGGAGAATTTGCTTAATGCCATTTCAATGTTGCATAGTCGGGACCGAGCTGTATCTTGCAAGTAGATTAACTGCAAATGCTATATCGAGCCTCGTACCATTTGCAAGGTACATCATGCTCCAACAACACCGAGATAAGGATATTGAGGTCCCAATAATTCTTCATCTTCTTCCTTTGATCTTAATGGATCTTCTTCTACATTAAGTGATCTCATAACCATAGGAGATGTGAGGGAGTATGCATCTTTTATATTAAATCTATCTAATACCTTCTTGGTATAGTTTGATTGATACAATAATATTCCTTCTATGTTCAAGTTGCAAGCCTAAACAATATGCAGTCCTACCTAAATCCTTCATTTAAAATTTAATCTTTAGGTAAGAACATGCTTCTACAATGTCATGTGTAGTACCGATGATGTTCAAGTCATCAACGTAGAGAGAGATTATACAAAAGCATTTCTTTGATTTATTAATGAATACACAATGACAATCATCATTCATCGTGAATGCTTTCTCCAATAGAAATGCACTCAACCTCGTTATACCACATTCTTCCAGATTGCTTTAAACCATACAATGACTTCGTAGTTTGACACTATATAGTTTGCATTCATCTTCATTTGGGACTTTGATGCCTTCTGGAACTTTCATATAGATATTTGTATCTAATGTTCCATATAGGTATACAGTTATGATATCCATAAGTCGCATTTGTAAATTCATATTCACTGCCAGGTGAGATCAAATATTAGAAGGTAATTCCATCCATTACAAGAGAGTATGTTTCTTTGTAGTCAATCCCCGGTCCGTGCATGAAACCTTGAGCTACGAGTTTTGCTTTATATCTAGTCACTTCATTTTGAGCATTCCTCTTCATGACAAACACCCATTTGTGACCTACTTGGGTGGATACCCATTGGTGTAAGGTTTATCAAACACTTCTTTTTCTTCGAGTGAGTTTAACTCTGCACATATTGCTTCTTTCCACTTTGGCCAATCGGGATGCTTCTTGCATTTCTTTATTGACTTTGGTTCTGATTCCAGGTTAACTTATGTTGTAATCATGTCAGCAAAGTATGAGCTGACTTCAAATTTTCTTTCTATTGTATACTACTCCCGTCTCAACATAATATGTTGAGATTTCTTTTCCACGATCCTCGTCTTCAACGGATATGTTGAGGTCGGGAATTTCCGGTAGCCCTTCGTGAGCTTCAAGTGTGCACACATTCTCTCTTGGGTTTTCTTTGTCAAGTCTCACCACTTCGTGTGATTCGCTTTCACCTTCTATATTCTTCTTATGAGTAGTTTGTTTAGGTTTCTTCTCTGCGGGACGTCTCTTAGGAGCTTTAGCTTGAGCTTGTACTTTAGCGATTCTTAGGTGTTCGTGTAATCGGCTCACTCTCCCTCTTCCTAGCATTTGTTGCTTTCATAGAAGAAGGTTGGAATTCCATATAGTCATCACCTTCAAATGGGATGTCTATTCTTTCGAGAGCATTTGCAGCCGGTATATGAGACTTCACAATCTCCCTTGTATTAGTGAAAGCTTATCGCAACTCATTAGCAACTCTCTGCAAGTTGAGAATATTATGAACTTGGAGTTCGGTTTCTCTAGTACGAGGATCCGAAAGTGCATCTAGGCCCCCTAGTGGGTTTTGGTGTTTTTAATGACAACGAGCTAATGTAATTTGTTGAGTTGTAACTAGAAAAATGTCATGTAAATTTATTATGAACATAGTTATATCAATACATGGATGTACATGGATATTCCACAGGTATATTTTTGTATTCCAAATGACAAAGGATGTGATGAAGGTGAAGTACATGGATGATGAACTGTGAAAATCTTATGCCATGTGTCATACGAAAAAAAATGAAGCTTGGATGATATGTCCCATATTGGTTATTGAAATTATCACCATATGCAAATATTGGTGACTTAATTCTTGGTGTCATATCAAAGAAAGCCACACATATCACAACGAAATCAATACAATGATAGTGAATATCAAGCGCATGCTAATAGTTGATGCAAAGAAATATGTGAACCATGATGGTAAGTTGATGAAGTTTTAGCAAGGACTTGGCTATGACTGACCATACATTGGAGAAGGGCAAGCAAGATGCTTGGTGTCGAAGGACCTTTGTGATGGAGAAAAGCAAGTGGATGCTTGAGCCGGATGTATCAAGAAGCCATGTAGGATTACATATTTTCTAGTGTTAATTATTTGAGAATCAAGAAGAAATGGTGATATGGATAAAATATGGAGTCTTGACTATGTAATGAGAAAATCCATGGTCATCACCCAACGTGAGTATGCTCAAGTGAAGAATTGTTGTCAGAATATCAGCCCTCAAGAAGCAAATTATGAAGTATTTCAGCATATGGTTTTATCTCAAGATCAAGTGGAACAAAATTAGCTTTTATCTATTTCTTGAGTGTAGGAATGTCGTACTATTAAGAGGGCTGCAACATGTGTTGAATGACAAAGTCAAAGTGTTCAAAATCCGAGAGAGAAACCATTCCTAAGTGACCTAAACCTCAAACCTTGTGTTATGTCGGGTCAAGACAGTTAGACCGCCTTGAACTAGTTTTTTGGGGTTAGTTCCTGGTCGGTGAGTTCTTGGCCTTGGAAGTGAAGGGTAATTAGTTTGAGTGTTTTTAGCAACCAAGTTTGTGGTGTGTGAGAGTTTATGTTGCTGTCACGTTGGGTTGCTCGTCATTGTAAGGTGGTCAGGCCGGGTGGGCAACCCGGGCAGGCCGCCCTAAGCTCGACAACTCCTATTACTAGTTTTCCAAATAGCCTTTAAATGCCCCTCCACCACTCTCTTCGGTTGCAGCTGGTTCTTGCCCGACTCTATAGTATTCCAACAACCATATGAGCTCTTCACAACCTCTCTTTGTGAGATCCAAGTGATTTGAGATAAATCTTTAGTTGGGTTGAGAGATTTGAGTGTGTGAGCACTAGTGAGCAAATCTTAAGCCTTGAGCACTTTGAACTACGTCAAGTAACTCGTGAATGATTTGTTACTCTTGGAGGTGAAGCCTACTAGATGGCTAGGCGTTGCCCTAGAGCTCCAAGCTTGTGGTAAGCCTTGGAAAATTTTATGTGGCTTTTCTTCCTTATACACCTGCCACCTGAAATGGACTATGTACAGGGATACATGAAAAAAGGAAGAATTAGATCAACTTTCTAATCAATTGACTACACATTTATTTTCATCGGTTAGAAATTTAGAATGTACTTTGTACTCGATTGTGCAGTTCTTAGGTATGTGAGGCACACCTTACTATGCTCACGAATACAAATCAGGATAAGAGAAGCTTATTAATGTTTTGAATCGTTCTCAGTCCTAACAGTCCTAACAATATACCAATCCTAACCAAGATTAACTAGAAAAAAGAGATGACTTTAGACCTTCAACATTTTGTATTTACGTTTCTTTATCATGTCTAATATAGTACAAACCTGTCGAGAGAAAGGTGAGGAATACAAGGATGGTGCCAAATGGAGCAATGCGACGATTGAAAATCATGACCATCAGTATCCAGCAAAAGAAAATTGCTACCCGTTATCATAGAAAATAAAATGCCAGAATAAAAATGTTAAGCAATCATGATCATGGCAGAAATATCCGTTGACTAATTTTGATGGCAAGGAGCGGGAAACGACATGCGCCATGCGGGAGGCTGCCTATTTCGTTGGAAGCAGTGTAGTCCAATATGCATTGTGCCGAACTACTTTTTAAAGGAGAGAAATCTACTTATCTTTTGATAAGTGTAACTCATTAAGAGTCATGAAGCCACATCAGCTTAATAATTTTATCAATCAGATCAATGTTTGTATGACATCTTTCAATCTCACTTCTCTTTATGGGCATGCAAATGGCCCCTAATTTATTTCATCCTTATTTCTCCTGCAGCAATGACCGCATTTCTCCACATCTTTTATCCCTATATATATACTGCTGAAATTTACTGCACCACCTTCACCATAAGGTAATGCAACTCTCTAACACCACAACCCAAAGAACTCAAAAAGACACCAACAGTTTCAGAAAACCATCACAAACATTTAATTAGTTACCAGCAATTTCTTTTTCAATCCTATTTAAGAATTGTGTTGCACTGAACACTTCGGTGTCCAGGGAAGCTAGAGCCTCTTCTTGAAAGCTCTCCCTCTCTCTACGTCTGTAAGTTTGATATAATAATGAACGGCTGTATCCTTGTTAAGTGGTCAAAGTTGGGACCTTTATCCATTATTAGAAAAACAAAATTGACTTATGATTTATCGCACCGTTTTTAAGCTAATAAACGTGAACTGTTTGGGTTTGTGAACCCAATCAAGATCCTCTGAATTACAAGTCTCTAATTACAAGTCTCGATGCAGAGCGTCTTGTAGCTGGAATTAGCTGCACTATTGACTGTTGGATCAAGAATCAATGGATCAGATGAGAGCTACAGTTGCATAAAATAGTCAAAATTGCTTGAAGCGGTCTGAGAGGACACTGCTGCTACAGAATACGCTACAGTACTAATGCAAATCCCTGTAGCATTCCTCACGAAGCATTGTAGCTAGACCTACAGTTCTCTGCATTAACTGAATAAATGCAGGGGACCCCGTACTTCCCTTTGAGTATTTGGCCACGACCTGCCCGCCTGCTTCTGGTCTGTTCTTTCTGCTGCTCGAGCCCCCGACCTGCCTTCCCGTTTGGATCCTTGCGCGCGCGGCCTTATTTTACTGCTCCCGCCTCTCTCCGCCGATCTCCGAGCAAATCCTCTCCTTTCGCTCTCAGTACCGGCACCAGATCGCTGTCCCCACCTCTTTGGCCTTTCTAAGCAATTTCTTGGGGGAAGCAGCCGTCCGACCTCTACACCGCGGCCATGTCGTCCGCGGCGGCGGCACTCTCTTCTTGCTCGGCCAAGGAGGAGCCGCCGTCACAGCCGCCGTCCCAGCCGGAGGAGGGCGAGCGGGAACGCGCAGATAAGAGCGCCGCCGCCGAGGAGGAGGAGCGCGTTGAGGCGGTAGGACGGGAGCTCAGCGAGGCATCGCTGTGCGGCGGCGAGGGGGATGCGGAGGAGGCCGGCGACGACGAGGAAGGCGAGGATGACGACGAAGAGGAGAAGGAAGGGGAGGCCATCGAGCTCGGGCCCAGGGTCACCATCAAGGAGCAGCTGGAGAAGGACAAGGTGGGTTCTGCTCTTCATCTCGCTTCTTGCTTCTGCTGCTACGGAAAATCGTTCCTCATCCCTATGTTTTATCCAGGTCACTGCTTCAATTCGTAATTAGTAGCCACATACTGTAATTATGAGTTCTTTTTATCAGTTTCCTGCTTAATTATGCCGCAATAGTAATGCAGATACTATAGTGCCCTGCTTAGCTTACTGTGGTAGTACAAATTTCTCAACTTTCTGTTGCCGGTGTCCATGGCGTTTTTGCTGATGTTCAGGATGACGAGAGCCTGCGGAGATGGAAGGAGCAGCTCCTGGGCAGCGTGGATTTGAACTCAGTCGGAGGTAACCCAAAATCCGCACGCACATTTTTCAATCCCAAACCGTTTGTTCGAAATCTCCTTTCTTGCTTGCTCTTTTGGTTGTTTCACTCCCTTTGACGCTGTGACTGTGTTACTGATCCATGTCCAGTAGTGCATAGGCCATAGGGTCCAAATGTCGCCACCCAGGTTCAGGCATTTGTACCTTACCGGATCTGGCGAACCGATTCACATTGTTTTCATCATTTAACCCTGTTCGTTTCCCTCCCTTTAAAATTTAGCACTGTCACATCAAAGAGAATCTTATTATTTATGAATATTTCGATCAATTTAATGTCAAAACCTTTTTAGAGATTGATGCTAATTTTCGAGATGAATCTAATGAGCTTAATTAATTTATGTTTTGCTAAAGTGTTGCTACAGTAACTGTCTTCTAATCACGACTTAATTAACCTCATTAGATTCGTCTCGTGAATTAGTCTAAGGGTCTGTAATTTATTTTGTAATTAAACTTTATTTAGATCTTCATAAATATTAAGATTCTTTTAATGTGACAGTTATAAAGTTTAGACCAGGAAACGAACACGCCATTTATCACACATTGCTTAGTACGCTGTCGGCATGGTTGGTGCAGGCATTCGCATCAACAGCGACTTCTCAATTTGCTACGCAAAGAGAATAATAAGGACATAACATCTTCTTCTTAGATGCTACTAGTATAATCGAATTTAATAGCTTGTACTATCCGGGCCGCACAAATATATATGTCCAGAAATTCAAAACTGTCTTTTAATCAGCCAAAAAGATTCGTCATACTCATAACCTTGAAAATAAGAAAAGTGGAAGGTGCGTCTACGTTGGGCATCACGGAAAGAGAGTGGGGACGTGCTGGGGCGACCTTTTGGATGCCAATCGTTTCGAAAGAAAGTTTGCAACCGGAGTTCGTAAAACTGCCCTGTGTCGGCCATCTTAGGGTGTGTTCGTTTCCAGGTATATAATTTTTAGAGGGGTCAAATCAAAGAGAATTTTATCATTTTGGAGTACTAAATAAAGTCTAATCTCGAAACTAATTGTAGACCCCCTATCTAATTCACGAGACGAATCCAACGAGGGTAATTATGATGTTATTAGAAGATGTTTACTGTAGCATCACTGTAGCAAAACATAGATTAATTAGGATCATTAGATTCGTCTCGCAAATTAGAGGGGGGTCGTGACATAGGTTTTGTCATTAAATTAATAAAAATACTACTAAATAGTAAGATTCTCTTTGATGTGATGGGTATAATTTTTAGAGGGTAGGAAACGAACAGGGCCTTAATTCCTGGTGCCTAGGTATCTAATACTACTCCCGTACACTTTATAATAGTGGCAGTCAATTGCAATGCCCAAGGCAAGGCAACAATGCTCTCAAAAGCTGCAATCCACAATGATGCAGTGTCTTCCACCAGAGAGAGTGCGCAGCATAATGATACAGTGCCTTTGTCCTGGCAGAGTAATGCATGTATCCACCCAATGAGACCGGTCATGATTTTCCTTTCCATCTTATCTAAACTCAGTGCTCTGATTCTTTCATTTGATACGTTCCCGGAATGAAATAAACAGCATGTATCTGTATTCTTTACAAAGAAATGAGTAACATAATTTTCGGATCAGAGTTAAGCTCACACTATGTTGCATGCGGAATGGGCAGAGACGCTGGAGCCGGACGTGAAGATCACGAGCCTCTCCATCCTGTCACCCGGCCGGCCGGACATCGTCATGCCGCTGTCCGCAGAGCCAAGATCCGGCAAAGAGCCATGGTTCACGCTCAAAGAAGGCAGCGTCTACCGGCTCAAGTTCACCTTCTGTGTCACCGATAACATCGTCTCCGGCCTCCGGTACACCAACACCGTCTGGAAGACCGGCATCAAAGGTATATTACCTCACTCAATCTCAGAGGATCCTGCACGGTGCTGCGGAGCACCCTGCGTAATGGTCTCGTGATTGCCGATACGGTTTCGTGCAGTTTGATGAAAAAAAAAAATGGTGTTTGCAGTGGACAGCACCAAGGAGATGCTCGGCACATTCAGCCCCCAGACCGAGCCGTACACATACCTAACACCCGAAGAGACCACCCCATCCGGCATGTTTGCGCGGGGATCATACTCTGCGAAAACAAAGGTAAGTGAACAAGAAGCACAAAGGTTGACAAGGTTTGCTTTCACCTTTTGATAATCTGATTGACGAGATGCTCTGTTTTCACTTCACCAGTTTCTGGATGACGATGGGAAGTGCTACTTGGAGTGGAACTACACATTTGACATCCGCCGTGAATGGTTATCGAGCTGACGGGACATCTAGAAGTAGGAGCCCTAAATCGTGTGTTCTGCTCAACATGAGCATTCATGATCTGGTTGTGAAGGCCAGATGCTACCTGGACATGTGACGTGCCAGTAACGGATGTGTTCAAATTATACCTCTGGTAGCTTTCTTCAGGTAGTTAGGGGATCGTGTGATGTTGTTGCCTTGTTTGATTTTGTTCCAGATGCGGTAGACATTTTTGTTAGGTCAATGCACTGGATACCTTGAACCTTGTTTCTATGTGAAAGTTCATGTTGGATTCAAAATCCAAGAAGGTAGTCCTCATTGCGTTCTGTACAAACGGTTTAGATGTTTGCACACAATTCGAAAAGTCATACTTGAGTACTTCATTTTATTTCGAACTAATCTTTATCTACTCATCCAGAAGAAATAGTTATGGGACATTACATTCACGAATTTTCAACAATTAGCAGTTAAGATGAACTTTCACGAATTTTCAACAATTAGCAGTTAAGATGAACTTTCACGAATTTTCAACAATTAGCAGTTAAGATGAACTCAATATCACAAAATTGATTCAGGGACAGAATTCAAGAAATGAAGCAAGCATTTCACGAAATATAAATATATTTTAAAATTCAAGCATTAGGCGCAACTCTGCAAAGAAAAACAGACTTGTCGAATTGTTCATAAAGTTCTTTGTGAATTCTAGATAACAATTCGGTCAAAACTTCTGATTAAAATTCAGACAAGTTCTATAGGTGAACTGGTAATTTACAAAAAAATCCAGACAAGTTCTATAGGTGAACTGGTAATTTACAAAAAACTCCAGTGTATAGTACAAAAACAGAGCTACAGGATCTCAGTGGCGTTAAGTGTCCTCATCATCCTTTGACTCTTTCTCAGCAATAAGCATGAGTATCTCTAACCTCCTGTCGAACTGAGCTGCACTCTCATCCCTCTCGTCTAGCTCAGCAGCCTCTGCTTCTAACCATTTCTCACGCAAATCATCAAGAATGTTACCTTGGTCAGCATTGCCAGCAGTCCCAGGTGCACTAGGACAAGTTGTCCGCAACGAGTCATCACCAGATGGAGGTGGAAGTGTCAAGAGCAAGGCTCGGAATTCTCGTGTGTCCGCAAACATCTCAAAGTTGCAAGCGATGAGATCCAGGCAATACTCCCTTACTTTCAGGACACCATACCTGCATTCCAGAGCACCACAGATATTAGTAACACGCTAAAACAAATAATCTATTCATAAAAAACAACAAACATGGTGTCAGTGAGCACACATACATGTCTGACAACATCAACCAGTGACACAATTCTGCAGGTGAAATGCGTTCAAGATGTGGCAACAGCAAGTCAGCTACAGCTCGCTTAAGGGGAAACAACAAATATCTTGATGCAACGTCAAATAACTCTTCAGCCTGGAAAGTAGTACAATTTAGGATCATGGAAAATTTATTACAATATATAAGAGATGAAACTCATGCTTTGTAAACTCACCTGGTCAGGATCCAAATGCTCAATCTTATCAGTATACCTAAAAGTAATACAACCAAGAGCTAAGTGAGAAAACAACATTAGCAAAAATATAGTGGTGAGCAAGGGATGGACAATGTGATCTTACATGTATTCAAGCATCTTTTCAAATGCTTCTGCAGTCAAGTCATGCTCTTCAAGAAATGGAAGAGTCTGAGCTGTCTGAGATGCAGAGCTACCATCTAAGAAATCAATAGCTCGACACAGCCTGGCTCTAAAGTACTCTGACCTTGAGGCTAAAATCACCTGATGGCAGTGGAAAATCTTGTTGCCTACTTTTATATAAAGATCAGCAAGATCGTCATCCTCTAAGCTTCTGCATACCTCATTTAGTTTCTGGTCATAATAGTTTTCTTCTCTTGAGTTAGCTAAACAGCTCTGTAGAATACGCTGCAACGCTGATGGAAGACGATCTTCCTCTGGCAGGGACTGCGCTTGCAACACAGTTCGTTTCTGTGAATTTTCCAAGTCAAGAACTTTTGCCGACTTGTACTCGGCATACTTTTGAAACATCATTTCTTTCTCTAGCATCTTTTGTAACTCCTCACACTTACAAACTTTGCATGCTCGCGCCAAATTTTCCATGTCATCCACAGCTACCTCGAGTCTATCAGAATAGAAGAAATGGATGAGGCTGTACAAGGCACCATAAGATAACTTTTGGTTAGAAAATCTCACTTCCTTCCTGTCATTCCAGTCTGTCTTGAATTTCTTCCGAAAGAAAGGAGATCGTGCACAAAGAATGATACGGTGAGCTTCAATTGGTTTTCCATCAACGTAGAATGTAATATCCGGAGGGAACATACAAGCACCTGATGCATCATCCTTTGGCCCAAATCCTGCTAATCAGCATATATATTAACACAACACTGTATATTATTCCTTGAAAAGTGAAATTGTAAGTCAGTACTTCAACTTTTAAAAAAGAACGAAGCATTAGGTTTTGAAGAAGGCAAAATACCAGCTTAACGGAAATGCTAGCTACAGTACCTCAAATACATTCAAATCAAAGTTGCACTCGAACTAATACACATTGCCGTGGTTTCAATAAACCTAAGCAAAGACTTAACTGGCTTATGCATACAGCAAGATGGTTTTCTCATGAGCAATGTCCCTTACACTCCAAAATCATATGTAGTGGAATTAGCAGATAATAAATGAGATTAGTAACACAAATATTAAAAAACGAATTATCCTTCCTATGATCAATGACTAGTCCTATTTCATATAGACATCAGAGCAGTATGCAAAATAAAATCTTCCCACTTTTGGGGAACATAGAAGCACTGGAGAAATCACCCTTTGGCTCCAATCTTGCTTATTCAGTATATACACTAATCAAATCTCAACACTCTTCATGCAATACTTGGAAAAAGGAGACGGAATTTGAAATATGCTACAAAACAACAACATTGCCAGAAAAAGAAATGGGAGTTATAGGACCTTCAATACAATTACTATACAGTGCAAAGAAAAGTCGCATCCATACTGACACATTGGGATTGACAGTAATTTAAGCAAACACAATACCTTGTGCCTTTGCAAATATACTAGTAACCAAAATTCTGATCGTATCCAGTCCAACCTAATTATATTGGCATTTCGCATATACATGGGTCATAATAGGTACAACAAACAAATATGAGTTATATCCTTTCCTTCGTATGATCAAGGGAGAAATGGTAAAAATGCATATCACTATCAGATCCCAAAATCTAAAAATTGCACTTCCCATCACGATATATTAACGAACAATGTAAAGCAGCACTCACCGGCGGCTGCAGCGAGGGTAGCGGCTTCAACGCCGGTGCTCCCCTGGAGCATCTCGAGGAAGGCGGCGCGGTTGCTGGGACACGCGAGGAACGTGGATCGGAGCGCGGCGGGCAGCGGCGCGAGAGGCGGAGGCCTGGCCTCGAACGACTTGAGGAGCCAGCGGAGGCGCAGATTGAGGGCGGCGTAGTGACACCGGTCGCCGTCGAAGGTGCGCTCGGCACAGACGGCACCGGCCTCGAGCAGCATTCGCGCGGCCTCGACGTGGCCGGCGAGACAGGCGTAGTAGAGCGCGACGGAGTCCCAGCGGTCGCGGGCGTTGACGTTGGCGCCGGCCTCGAGGAGGAGGGCGAGGCGGTCGCAGTCGCCGGCACGCGCCGCCTCGAAGAGGTCGCCGGCGGGGACCTTCTTGAGGCGCACCGACGGCTGGAGGTCCTCCGGGTCGAGCTCGACGTCGATGTCGAGGCCGCGGAGCTCGACGTCCGGGTCCATTTCTGTCTGGATTAGCGCCGCGGCGGCCGGCGGCGGGGAAGTGGGGGAGCAAGTCGAGAGGTCGACGGAACGGGTATATGCAAAATATCTCAACGTGGTCGGAAGGGCCGGCCACAAGAGGAAATATCAGGGCCCAGTTTATATGCAGCCTGAGCTGCTATACTCTAACGTGGGCCACGAGAGCCCGCAATGATTGGGCTCTTGACAGATCGCAGTCCAATAGTCAAGGAATAATTTTTTTTTCCATGAAATCACTTTCCCACAAGCCACAACGACATGATCAGAGATTTGGAGTGCGATCTGTATATAAATAATGAACCTATCAATTTCAAAAATAAAACCAGTTAGAGTATCTAAATAACTGTGGATTTCAAAAATTTCAGAAAATATTATGAGAATGCACATACCATTTTCCATGAAAATATTATTAAAATACACATATCATTATTACTGAAGAAGGATTTTAAAATTTACAAAATCTACTTATTTCTAAACAATACCCGTATAATGCCTGTGCTAACGCTACGACGATGATCAATAATGCAAACAAATTGTCAAGAAGCCATATGTGTCTTAATAAACAAGTCTAACAGGAACTTAAGCCTCTTATAACATAAGAGACAATGGATACATACCATCTACATTCCAACAATATGGAATCTGGCACACCCAAACCTTACCTATCACAATCCTTCCAATTAATTAGCCCACATGGTAGAATCTTCAATCAATTCGAAGGGACGCAAAAATCAGAAAAACATGAATGATTATCAAATAACTCATATCAAATAAATTTGTTTGTTCTACGGATCTATATAAAAGTTACGATAAGTGTAACTTAGGATGCATATATAAGATTCATATTAAAAAAGGAAGGTGCAACATCCATATTAAACATAATTAAAATTTAGCAAAAAGGAAGCAATGTAGTTTACAAGTTAAAATATGATACATTTGACTTAAAAGCCACCTTCAAGGGGGTCATATAGAAGGGTCACAATAAAGTCCTAAAGTGTAAGGAGGCAAGGGATAGGTAAGAACATGTTACCACCTGTTAACTCTGGTCAGCTTGTTTTTTATTTCCATATGTCAGCGCACTTAGAATGTTCCTGAAAACAGAAATAACATAGATTAGTGATCATGTGATCGGTAACCCATTTTGAATGACCATATATTGGCTGACAAAAGAAAAGATAGCATTGTCGGTTGTCTGCCACCTACTACTACAGTGCAGCAGTTGCATTTTGCAGAGAAATAGAATAGCTTGATCCAAGTCTAATAAGAAATTTAAACATTGTGAAACTCTCTACTTATGCCCACACTAACAGAGTACCAGACCAGACCTCAATAACCCTGTGCGTGTGCATCTTAACATAAACAAATCATATTTTTATCCCTGATTCTATTTTATTTTATTGGCCTGAACATATATAAAATTTAGGAATATCCAAGGACTATAAAGGCCTAAAATTTCCTAGCAACTGTTAATGCCTCATTTTTTCCTCTCATATAAGACCAAAAGCTACACAACTGTATAATTTCATCATTCCTGTGCCCATGCTTCATCGTCAAATGATTCCCTTATACAAGATATAAGATCTTCACCATAGTAATCTGCACCTAGTTAAAAAACAGTTCAAACAGAACACAAATGAGGTCAGATGCTGCACAACTGCAGAGACGACTTACTCATACCTTACACATCAACAAATCACCACAGAATCAAGGCATTTCATCAGAGCGTGCTTGTCTTACTCCGTTGTGATGAGCGTGCTGATTTGCACTGAGGGGGAGAGGAATATGTCATTCTAGTTGGAGTGGGAGCGGATCTCAAAACAACATCTCACCGCTGTTGTCACCATGTGCGGTAGTGCCGGCAGGGAATCGACCATGCGACACGAATGGACGGACACTGACAGTTGAACGTCTGGGGTAAACTGAAATACACGGGTGCGGGTGACTGTAGAGGAACACACACAGGAGGCGTCACTACTGGCGTGTACAGGCAGGGATGTAGCTTGTGAAGGTGGGGCGAAGTAGACATTCCTGTTGCTCGGGAGCTCAACAGCTTGGGCATGGGCTAGCAGGAGGAGGACGTGGCATGCCCAGGAACGGATCAGAGCCACGCGACGCGGCCGTTGGCGGCAATGAGCATGTTGCGGGCTTTGACGTCGCAGTGGGGGAGCTCCGCCACTTGGACGTGTGGCTGTGGGAGGAGGACGTCACAAGATCGGGCCCGGCGGTCGGTGCGACCTTCGATGGGGGCGGATGGGAGATTGGCGGCGCCGCGCGGAGGGAGGAAGGACCGGCGGCGACGCAACCTTCGACGAGCGACAGTTGGCTCACGACCCTCGATTGAGTGCAGCGCCCGGCGGCCGGCGCGACCTTCGATGGGGGCGGATGGGAGATCGGTGGCGCCGTGTGGAGGGAAGACACCGGCGGCGACACAAACGGACGACAGTTGGCATTTTTTTCATCAGATATGTGTCGATGGGTTGGGGGGTCGCGCGTAGGAGGTCATTTGCCTTCGGATGTGATGTAGCTTATTATGGACCCTTGGATGTGTAACACCCCCACTCGTGAATATAAGCGGTGGAGATCTACTTATTTCTAAACAATAATAACTGTTAAGGGTTGGAGAACATAATTCAGAATAGTCATACTGGGAATGGGTCATGATGAATTTTTCTAGCCTAGTTGAGCTGGTACGTTAGGATTCAGGCCTATACCACTCTGTTTATCTTCCTTCATTCTTCTTCTTCTCAACTATCGACAGAGAAAACCAGCTGTGACACCGAGGCGTCGATGACAATGGATGCCATAACTCTAGAGGAGAAGGTGTAAGGGGGACTCAGCGCGAAGCTTAGGTAGGGCGGCCGTTCTACCTTGCCCTATTGAAAGATCCACCCCTACAAAAGTTCTATTCATTCAAAGCATTTTTGGTGTGAGATTTTGAAATTATTACAATATATTTGTACCATCTTTGTATTGATTTTAACGTTTATACCATAGATTGGTTTTTCTAGAATGAACATATTTTTTTCAAAAAATAGGTTAAAAATGAAAAAAATTGAACCAAAATATTTAGGTTCGATTTTCAATTTTCTATAGATGGTGTCAATTTCTATTTTTTGGAAACCGAAACCTTTCTAATCCAAAAATTAAGAAACCAACCCATAATAACTGTATTTAGTATGGGCAAGCCGGTCATTTCAGCCCCCCCTCCCCTCTACCAATGGATAAGATGGTCAGCCTCATCTTTGACTTCGCACTAGATGCCTCCCCCAAAAGTTGTATGAAGATGAATGTTGATGTTTCTCTCACCAAAGGGGTCGATATCAGGCCGTAGCGAGAGATGAGAGTGGATTGTTATTATTAGATGTGTCAA